>JAWZYV010015989.1:0-46469 GCA_038373885.1 Cheiracanthium punctorium | reverse complement strand
AAAATTAAAAATTTAAAAACACCCCAAATTTCTCGACTTCCTAGCCCCAGAGCACACATGTTTAATGCCCGTTAATTGGTTTTCCTCTTTTTGGGATTGGTCTTGGGGGTAAAACCCATAGAAATTAACCTTTCCCAATTTTATGTCTCTAGATCAAATAGTTATTTTTTCTCTGAAAAGTACTGATAATTAATCATACTCTAATATTTTATTAGTATTTACATTTCACCAGATGTCTTGTCAATCTTTTAGCGTTTTGTAGTGGAGATAATTATAGCAATATGTATCTTACTAGGCATTAGGGTGGATAGAAAAAATTTGTTTTTAATTTTCATGACGGCCGACATGGCAAAAGTTGCAAAAAATAGATAAATTATTTTTTTAAACATCCTCTACAGGTGCCCTACTCACCTCAAACAATAATTTTTTAAAAAAAGAATATATATTCGTAATGGCATTACCGAATGTCCAGAAGTTTTTTTCAATAAAATAAGCTTTTGAGCATTCTTTTTACGCGCTCCTAAAATTCGAATACAAAATTAGGCTATTTCCCTCAGCAGTTTCGGCACGAAACAAGAGCTAGCTGGCTTTCATAATATTGTATCATTCAAATATATTGTAACAGCGGCAACCACTGAGTCTGGGCAATGGCCTTTAGAATGACTGACACTTTAAGTAACCAATTAAAAGTATCTTTCGTTCGAAAATACCACGTAGGCAGACATAAATTCTCCCCTCCAAACGCAAGGCTTTTGACAAAGGATGTGCGATTGTATTTTCTTGAAGGCGGTGGGGTGAGAGACATTTTCACAGATAATAAGTGTTTGTATATAGAATAGAGTGCAACATCGTCCCGCAAGAGAATTTCCGCATGAAGATCATTCATCTTCATCTTTAACCAAATTAAAAAAGATTTTTTTTTAGTATTAGGTTAAAAAAAGAATTGTCTTGTATGAAGTATTGAATGAATGTATTTAAAATTGCCTTCTTGTTAGTGAAATATAATATTTTTCCACAAAACAAGTTTACTGTTAAATAATTACATACAGACAGTACAACTTTATTTGAAAGTGGTTATAACGTCATTTGAAACAATATATATTTATTTATGACATTATCACCTGCTTTCGTTATATGTGGGATTCTGTCTTATCAGTAAGATATGCAGGATATTTTGACATTATAAAAGAATTCTCGTTATAAACAATTTCAACTGTATTTACACCCTCCTCTAAATTATATTCATGGACGACCCATTACTTCGCCGAATCTTTGTAACGTAGGCAGCGAGCAAATTAACTTCATCTTTAATACAATTGATAAGATATCTTATTAAGATTGTGTTGAAAAGTGTTTTATAATGAATGACCTTGTGGCTATTGCCATAAAAAAATAAAATGTCAAACATGTTTTTACATGTAAATTTTTGTATGTAAAAAGTTCCGAATTTATATTTTAGCTTTTATAAAATAAAAACTTTCTAGGTAATTGCAACATTTTTATAGACCAAAAGCTGCTTGTAAGGCTTATTGTATTTTTTTTCTCTTTCTGTCGCAGAGTACGCAGATATTTTGCTTAGACCTTTTTTATATTATTAATTAAAAAAATAAGCCATATTTGAAATCCTCGATTATCTTAACCTTTTGCGGGTCGAATTCAGATCAGTAGCGGATTTAGAAAATTAAGGAGGGGAAGGGGGCGAATCAAAGAATGGGTGAGAACTAACAGACTAAACCTGAACTCAATTGCAAGTTAAAAGTTTTCAGAAGTCGACAAATATTAGATTCAAGTGTGCACTAGTTAGGGGTGATAACTTCATTGTTCCACACTCCCCTTTTAGATCTGCCGCTTATTCAGCTAATTTTGAGAATAGTAATATGTATACGAGGTAATCTTGACTGTCTGTACTATAAAATTTAAAAATCGAATTTATCCAGTATTGGTAATATGTATAAGTACACTGCAAAAAAGTCTGCAAAATTTACAGAAAAAAAACTGTCGGCCAGGACGCTAGTCTTCCGTAAATTTCACAGATTCTCAGTTTATTTTACAGAAATCTTCCGTATATGGAAAAAATATGGAAGACTTCTGTAAAATATACGGAAATAAACTGGCGTCCAGGCTGACAGTTTTTTTCTGTTAGTTAAACAGACATTTTTTTTTCAGTGTACTACTTGGGTAATAAATTACATGTGTTTCTCTTTCCAAAGTTTAAAATTATTTCAACCATACTACCCGTGTCTTACAAATTTACATTATGCGTTTATTTATTAATAAATATACTGAAAGAGAATATGCCACTGACATCTAGAAAAAAAATTGTAGAACTAGAATTTATGTGTCTATGTACACAATATAAATACTACATCATAGAACGAAACAATTCTGAACCTACTTACTCTCAATTTTTAGATATCTTCTCTGTGATCTGGTGCTTGTACCCAGAGGAAAATATACATAAATCGCTGCGCACGATAGTGGGTAGACTCACTAAAGGTAATTCTAGCGCATGAATGCATTCCAAAAATCGAACAATAATTTCCCGTTACACAACTAGTCATTCTGCTGTGGTTAGCTACAATACTATGGACTAGAAATACTTGACCATTTCGTCTATATTAATTGTTCGTATCACATAATTCTACGATCTATCTTTCTAGTTTTGGGACACAGAAAATAATCATAACAATCATGAATTCGTTCTAGATGAGAACGGTATGTTTTTTTCTCCGTGTACTATAAGGATAGAACTGTTACTTTATTGTATTATAGTACATTACTTTATTGCAGGCGCGTAGCAAGAAAAATTTTTCGGGGGGGATATGAACTTATATGTGTATAAATAGACGTAATTTCATCACTAATCCAAAAATTTCGGGGGGGGGGATATATCCCGATATCCCCCCCCTGGCTACGCCCCTGCTTTATTGTATTGAATTGAAGCAGTTTAAAACAAAATTCACTCTTTCAGTTATGATAGTGAGAAAATTTACCTCTAGTACAGTAATAGTTTACTGTACTAGCACTAGAGGTGAGGAAAACCGTTATTTTCAAAGAACAGTTGTTCACCGTACCCGTTCTTTTTCCTGTTCTTTTGAGAACAGGTTCTTTGATTTATGGTAGCTTTATTATGACTATTTTATTCAATTTAAAAATGAAAATATACGTCTTTTTAACATGTACTATACTTTGGTACAATTGTAAAACCCGCAGTGGTCTGGGCACTAAACTCCGTTCCCATAAGAACACGAAAAGTGAAGCAGCATCCGGATTGGTCAGTGCTTGGGAGGGTCAACTTCCTCTCGGCTCGACTGCTGTGGGACCGTAAGCCCTAATGGGAGCTAGTGCACGTAAAATCCGTCGTGGCTTTAATGTCCTCCAAATTGTTAAACGATACCTCTGTGGGTGCCGATTTCAGGGGGTGGGTCCCTCCTCTGGAATTGGTTCAAAATTAGGGGACCCCAAGCTGAGTCGGAGTTCCTCCCACTGGGGCTCATTAAAATGGAAGCAGCCCCTTCCGTCCATCGCCTGCTTATTTGAGGGATCTGGCACCGCCCCGCGGGTTGCCAGAGGGCATTAGCAACAACAATAACAATTGTAAAATGTTTAAAAAAACTTTGCAACCAACATTCTGGCTTTCTTCAATCAAGTATGTTAACAGTAATTTTTTGTAAAAATATTTTAATTATATTAACGTTCTGTAATATACTGTTAAATATGCACATCTTTTTAAAATCAAAATTTTTTCCGATGCTTTTTATTTACTTTTTTTATCCTTACTCATAGCACGTATGTAAAAATAAATGGAAAAACTGAAATTCTAGAGAGAATTATTTAGGCCAGGCTTAATTTTCGATTACTTACCTGAGTAATACAATATTGCTTACATTAGTAAACAATATTTGATTCTGAAAGCTCCTAAAATGACATAATATTCATAACTGTTTGATTAGACTTGTCGGTATTTTAATTAAATATAATGAAACACTATAGAAGAGCTAAAGAATTAGTATACTTCTTCTGTGTCGCTTTCATTAATTTAAAATCCGTATTTAGTAAAAGACAAGATTACAAAATCTTCATTTTTAAACATTAATTTACTTGAACTGAATATAAATTTAAGTACAGTAATGGCTGATTCAATATACACGATATAGATATATGATTATATATACTTCATACACAGCATGATAAACAATATTAAATTCACTTAAAAAATATAAATTACATATTTTTGTTCATTTTTGACTGGATTAATTTATTTAGATAATTGTTATCATTATTTACAAGATATAAAAATGATCCAAGCACAGAAGTGTTTATTCAACGATTCGATGAACAATATTCCAAGATGCTAATGCAATAGCTAAATCTAAACTAAGAGACAATCAATTCCTACGAAACACCAGCTTTATTTTTGTTTTTTCTGCTTCACCACTACTACAGCAGGCAGAACGCCGAAGCTGATAATCTGCGATGAATTCCACCCCCTTCCCTTTCCTAGTCTTATTCTCAGTCCACACCATAAATTTCATGATAAAGCAAACGGAAGATGCAATTTTCAACACCCCCAATCGGAATACATTCGGGAAAGCTTTCACCCTATAGTCAAAGTCGTAACACTTGGACAAAGAATATAAATAACCACTGCGTGAAGAAGTCCAGCTCTCATAGGGATAATGTAAGAGCAGAAACGCGCGCATGCGCGGCGTTGGCGGAAACCGTGGTGGTAAAAAAAAAAACAACTTTACAGGGCTCAAACGCAGATCCGAAACTATTTTCGCCTTTGCTTTGAGTTAGCTGGGAGTTATTTTTCCCCCTTTTAATGAAGAAAGGCCGTTTAAAATGCTTTCATTTATAAAATCGGGTAACGATCAACTAAAAAATATTGGTGTAAAAAAGTTTGACCATTGTTAAAGTTTACACTTTGGGGAAAAAATTTATTTATGAAACTTAGGTTATTTTAATTACTATTTTGTTACGGGAATCGCTGCTTAAACTTGTTTTAATTATAAATTCGCTGAACGATCGACGAAATAATATTATGATTAAAGTTTGACCATTGATTAAAGTTCAATCACAAGTGTGATTAAAGTTAGACTATTGTTAGTTTACACTTTTGGGAAAAAAATTTATTTATGAAACTTAGGTTATTTTAATTATTATTTTGTTACGATATCGCTGCTTAAACTTCTTTTAAATATAGATTCAGGAAACAATCGATGAAATAATATTGAATATTGGTTTAATCCAAATCCAGTTGTTTGAATTAACACTTTTGGGGGTAATTTTAACTTAGAGCAAGGGTTGCTATTATTATTATTTTGTAATGAGAATCGCTGTTAAAACTTATTTTAATCATAAAATCAGATGAGGATCAGTGAAATAATATTGATTTAATCTGGAACTTATATCATTGTTTAAGTTTATACTTTTAGTGTAAAAATACAGTGTTAAAAAAATAAATAAATAAAATAAAAATTTGTATAATGTGATATGGACTTCTGTTTTGTGCTCATCACTTTTAAAATGTGTATATTCTATTGCAACAATTGGGAAATAAGTTGAACTTTATATTTAATATTTACTAATAACTACCATGTATGCTGAAATAAAAAAAGATATACTTACTATCATAATTCACTATTCAAAACACCCAGTAAAATAATTTAAATTGTGGCATCAGCATAATAATTTCATAGAAACCAAACTTGTCCTTAAATGCGGTTATAATTGTTATGATTTAAGACTTGTTCTGCTGAAGAATACTGCATTATGCACAGAAAAGTGAATACGAAAACTTTTAAAAGATATAAATATGGATGATAATTTCTTCAAACAGTAGCACAAAAAACACCAATAAAGTAGAAGTTATTAGTGTGAATGTGCATACACTTAATGTATTTTTTGTACATCATCAATTTTAAATTGTTATTATTAGTTTAAGATAAATGAAAACTCATTAATTGGGCCTTATATATGTAATAAATTGGTAGACATTTCTTGGAATTATTTATATAATCAGTCTGCATGTTTATATGTTAAAACAATAAGAAATAACAAAAATGAAGTATGAGACATTATAAAGTTTCAACTATATTTTATTTGGATAGTCAATACAGAAAACAGATAAATCAAATAACTATACAAGATACAAAATTTCAAGTAGAATTGTAGCTGAGTTTAACAAATTTAAAATAGACTTTGTAAAACAAGACAAAAAACTGTGTTTCTGCAAATAATTTATGTATTTACAGCACAACCGTTACGATTTGAGAAGATTAGGACAGTACACAAGGAAGGTTGAATTACATTAAGAAAAAAAATATGCTATGTGATCCATTATAAAAAAAGAGAAAAAATCAAATATTTAGGAGACAAGAAAAATTACTATAAAAAATGCTCCCCCCCCCTTCCAAAGAAAGATGTATCTGTAGGATCCATTACAAACAAAGAGGGAAAAGAAGTCAAATATTTGGGAGACAAGAAATATAAAACAATTACAATAAAAAATGACACACACACCTACCCCCCCCCCCCCAAAAAAAAAGAAAGAAAGAAAAGAAAGAGATTCTAGTTTTCCGTAAATGCATCAATAGCATACTGATCTGAAATTGTACTTAAAGAAACACATTAAACCATTGAAATTTTTTATGTTTAATTAATGAAACAAAGCATTACCTTTCTCAATTATTAGAAGAAGTAATATTTAAGAAAAAGTAAATATCACTAGCTGTAAGTCTGCAAGATTATTTATCTTCTGAAAATGGGGGTGAGAAGAATTTTTAAAGAACTGTTCAATGCAGAGGTAGTAATTTAGGTTCACAAATATGTAGTTTGAACAATCAAAAGAAAATTAGTGATCAAAAGATGTTAAAAAAAACTTCCAGATAGATTTAATTAGGCCATAGACGTGCTGTCAAATAATTTTGACTTAGTGATTAGTGGGAAAATAATAAAACTAAATACTAGCACAGGTTGGTGACAGATCATGGAAATATCAGGGAATTTCATAAAAATATCCCAGAATCAGAGAACATTTTGCTTTTGTGCATGCACAAATGCCAAATCATAAAGAAATTATTATTTCTATTATTTGTTTATTCTCAAGTAACTAAATACTGAAACTGGATCAAATTTCATACACACTTTTTTTTTTTTTGTTATGTTTCATTTGACCAATCTAAGCTAGCAGTGAAAATCATTGAATGTCAGTTTTCATAAAAGTATTAGCGTAATATTTTGAAATTGATGCATTTCAATAAAAATACTAAGAAAAAACAAGATCTCTGAAGAGAAATCTGTCAATCATTACAAATTACTGTAAAATTTTATGTAAGTGAAAGGGATAAGAACAAAAATAATGAAAACAAACCTAATTTATTTCGGTTACTTGAAAATTTTTTAATAAGGTTGCCACTTAAAATTCTGCAACTACTGAGTAGTAAGTTTTTAAACTCTTTGCTCTCTGCATCACACTCAAAATCATTTAAATTAAAATGCGAAAGGAAAATTTTAACATCTGTCGCTTTGAATGATTTTTATCAACAAAAAATATTTATACTGTGATCCATTCGTATAGTGCATTAGTATAAAACAAGGGAAAAAATAAACATTTGTACATTTTGTAAAAATTCTTACAAGTTGGCAGCTATTTAATATGAGAAAGAAAATATGATGGAAAGTCATTAAGTAAAATGATGCAAGTTCTATCATATTGTGTGACTGTAAATTCTAAATTATAAGGAAAAAGGAATTATGATGACAAACACTTGGAAACAATTTTATTTTTTAACACAGGCCCTACAAATGTTTATGTGCTCTTCAGTCCGTATTCTAGCTGCATAAATTTAGCTATGTCATTCATAATACCACCTTACACTGAATGCCATAATTATTTGCAAATTTTTTTTTTATCGTTTGGTTCTTGCCTCCAAGCTGTTACTTCAATAGACAAAACCAGATAAGAAAATCATGCTCATCTAAGTTTGGTCATCTATCACTGTTCTTTGAATAGATTTATTTCTAACTGAGCATTATGCCACATGCATATGTGGCTTACTTAATGACATACCCTCTTAATTATGTTAAGATAAAATAACAGATTGTTTTTTTACACAGTATATATTCCATTAACTACCATGTGCCAAAATGAAAGAAATAAATATAGAGATATATATATATAAGTATAATAGTAAATACATTTCCTAATATAAAAATAAAATTTAATGCTTCTACATTCTTGCATTAAGTAATTCTGAAAATAAAAACAAATAATTTTTGCTATGGCTGTTTCTTTTTGATAATTTTACTTTTGAATAAGTTTTGTAATGCAGCTTTGTAAGTAATGCACTGTTTTAACAATATCATAGTAAAAAAATATATGTGAAAAAAGAAACTGGAGTAAGAAATATAAATATTGCACTACTATTTTCCAGAAAGTCAGCGATGAGATTGACAAAAAAAGAAAAAGTTTGAAAGAATGTACCAACAACATTTGAGGAATAATACTTATGAATTTCAAATTCAATAAACCCATTTTTAACAATATTGTAATTTTTGAAATATAAAAACATTGTACTTTTTGAAAGTTCTTTCTCACCAATCAAATCATTTTTACAAACATTGCACTTAAATTGCTCACAAGCTTTTTTCGCAACATAACTCGCTGAGTTTACCTGGAGTAAAATTTAAACTTCATCATTCAGCACATCAGTAAACACAGTTTTAGAACTAACGGATGGCACTTCATCATCTGAAGTCGAAATTTCACAGTGGTGTGGCATCAAATTATATCTGTCAGAATCAGCATCATGGTGTTGGAATAGTTGCTTGCTGAGAAATGTTCAGAACAGACCCGGAATCTGGTGTATCTCACATGGGGGGATGATTAAATAACCCACTCCTTTCCGGACACTTCAGCTCATTTATTGGACCTGCAAAAAAGAATAGAATAACTTTATTAGGTACAGACAGGGATCAACACATACAAAGTGTAGGTCTGTTTTACAGCCCTTTCACAGAATTACAATCGACTAAAATTCCTTTACAAAATTATAACCAATTAAAGGGCCCCTACAAATCAATTAAAAACAACCTTTCATTGTCTTTTACTGTATATTTTAATTTGTTTTGTAATTTTATAGTTTATAAAAAAAAATCTTCAAAGTATTATTGCTATTTTGGATTCATTTAGAAAAAAAATTACTCTTTAGAGATTTTCTGGAGGATTTCTTCATTGTGTGTAATAGTTCATGTTTGGTTGTATGTAAAACCGAAAAATGTTGTGGGCAAAGAATTGCAATCATTTCTAAGAAAATTTCCATGATTTACATTGTACTAGGGATGCACTGAATACCATATTTTGCCGAATAACGAATATTCGGTTAAAATTCTAACCGAATATTCGGCTGAATACCGAATACTTGGTTAAAATTTATTAAACTTATTAAACTTTGATTACAATGATTAATTTAATTAGTTTTTTCTTTAAAAAATATTTTATATGGTGTAAAACTTCAAAAACTGAAATGCTGCAAAATTCAACATCCAAGTGTGTTTCGTTTATATATTATTAATAACTTTTTAAAAATATTAGCAGTTAATTGACTTCACATATTTATGAATACTTAATGTTATGAGTTTCTTTTTTTCCTGGTTACTGTTTCAAATTTAAATCAGTTAGTAATAGCACAGGCTAATGTAATGTGTCATGAGATTTAAGAAAAACTGAAAAGCATCAAAATTCAAATTTAACATCTGAGTGTTTTCTCTTACATTAAAACTAATTTCATTGGGATATTGGTTTTTTGTGTGATTTTGGAACGCTATGTAAGGACTATCTGCCAAGGATGGGGGTGCCTTGGTAGGAGGACTTTATACGGGTTTCTAACGCTTATTCACATGTGATATTAGTAAGTAACAACTTGAATCAATTTAGTACTATGGTACTATACTATATCTTTCATTCATGATATAAAAAATATGTATTTGTTTACTGATTGGGGAATACTTAAATTTGTTTGCTATTCGGTTGACGAATATTTAAATATTCGGCCGAACCGTCATGGTATACTGCCGAATAGGCTGTATACCGAATACCAACCGAATATTCGGTGCATCCCTACATTGTACATTACCATACATAAAGAATTTGTTGATAGCTTCATTACAAAATGAGTAACACATGGTATACTCTTACTAAAATTAACACTTACATTATTGGGTCTTTCGGAAACCTATGATATTAGCCTTCAGGTTCTTTCACTCTAGCTGTGTCACAAAGGACACACTTAACATGGGAGGACTTCTTTTTTCTGTAGAAAGAAAAACTAATTAATAATGCGTAAAGTCAAAACAAAAAGTTTTAGAAATGACAATATTGAAGCAAAATAGCTCGTACATTGACATGAAACATTTTCACAAATAACTTTTATCCGCAATGTCTATAACCAAGGGTAGAATCCTGTGTTTTGTTTTCTTTTTGTGCTGCCCTCGGGCAATCTCTGAAATTATTTTGGTCGTTTCCAAGTACAGTTTGTTGCCCATACGACTTTTGCTATACAATTTTTTTTTATTTAATACAGCCGTTACTATGGAAAATGGATTTTTGACTACGTCTGTTTTGACTATGATGGCAGAATTTTCTTGACGGTGATAGGCTACTTGTAAACAAATAAGAAACGAGCACACTGAAGATAAAACAATAGTAGTTTCTCTCTCAACCATATTTCATTATCGATAGCTAATTCATTCTATCTATTAATTCATTCGAGATATCTATTATAAATATGACATATCATCATTTCTGATCTTGCCTGTATAGCCCAACTTTGTTACAGCAAACCCAGTATATAACGAGCTACAGTTTTGGTCTCCCAGTTTACCAGTTATCACAATAACGCCTCTAGATGTGTATTTCACATTCAAAATAAGCCTTAAGAATATGAGCTTTTACGTATTGCTTTTCCATACAAAATTAAGTATATTTTGATAAATGATAATGATTTGCTGATTTTAAATTTAAAAAATCCAATTATTGTATTGTATCAATGAAGTTTACTATTTCATTTCTTAGCAGTTCCGATAATGGGTGTAACAAACATAACTTTTGTTCTCCTGAAGTTCATTATAACACGGTTCAAGCGTAGTAAGTTTTTGGAAAGCCAAAGTGATTATAATGTTAATTGCCTCCGTTTGTGCACACTAAAAACAACTACAGTGGAACCCCGATCTATCGTTCCCGCATTCATCGTTTTCCCGTATTGATCGTTTTATTTCTATGGTCCCTGCACAAACTGTATTCAAATAACGTTAACAAAAACCGCATGTATCGTTGTCAAAAATTCGCTTTCCCGCGTTCATCGTTGTAAAATGTTTCTTCTGGCAGAAATGAAATTGATGATGAAGTGGATCAATATGGCTTACAAATCTAATAACTTCCTTGTACGATATCTTGGGTTGATGATGGTATAGGTGAAGAGTTCTTACATCTAGTAGGGATGAGTATGGTGTGAAATGTAGTGATTATATTTCCATTGATTTAGAAGTAGCAACGTGCGGTATCCTAAGATTGAAAGAAATGTGACTCAAGAAATGAAAATAATCGCGAAGAGGCTGAGAATAATATTCATGCCCATGAGATCGAGACAACACTAGTGCCTAGTTTATCCTACGCAATAACGGTATTTGAAATTGTATGACTTTTATATACAAAGATGAATACACATAAAAAGACAAAAAAAAATGTAAATTTTGTGTAATTAAAAGATTAAGGGAAAACCCAGTATAAAATTACTGATTTTTTAAAAATAAGTATGACTTGATTTCTACAGAACTTCAATTTGTTTCTTTTACAGTTTGGTAACAAATTTAGTATTTTTGATATACTGTATACATTGTGTATTCATAAATACTGTTTTCTTCATATTTTGACTTTAACCCGCATTCGTCGTTTTCCCGCATGCATCGTTTTTTACTACGCACCTCTTGAAAAACATTAGATCGAGGTTCTACTGTACTAAACCCATGTTTAACCTGTTTGCTCTTATCATTAGAAAGATGCAATGGAGAAGACTTTATTCAATCAATGTTTCTTGACAGACTAATTCTTTAAATGCTCCATAAATGCATTTAAATGCTCTTTAAATGCAATTAATGTTTAATTCTAATCAAAAATAGAGAGTAACATTTATGCTACCAATCAAATCAGTAGATATGATGTTAATCCCCAACCATTTATCCAGAAAATTCAGTTTTCCAGAATACACCCGGTCCCAACCATTCCGGATAACAGGTTCCATACTGTACTACAAAAATCGCTCTGTTAATGTATACAAACAATAAAAATATACAAGCATGTTTCACATAATGGACACTACAGCAAACGGATTTACTTTCTCTTACGAAATATCGCAAACATAAATTAATAACTTCTGACAAAAGCACACAGTTGTAGAAGCGATCAAGAAAAAACTATTCGCAGCGAAAGCATATTGATTTGATTTGCAGCATATTTGTCTCATCGGTAACATTAAAAAACAATACTTATATCAATATAAACAAATTATACATAAATCAATATAAACAAACAATGTAAATGTCAGTTAAAGAACATACAAGATATACTTACGTATTAGATGAATTGAAAATTGTTTCTTCTTTTCCAGTTTGATCCTATTTAATAGTTAATGGCGGCGTACGATCCACGATGTTGTCGTTTGAAGGAAGGAGGGAATCGCGCGGAAGACGCGGAATCGCGCGACAGAGAGCCAAGAGTTAAAAAACTTACTACTCAGTAGTTGCAGAATTTTAAGTGGCAACCTTATTAAAAAATTTTAGAGTAACCGAAATAAATTAGTTTTGTTTTCATTATTTTTGTTCTTATCCCTTTCACTTACATAAAATTTTACAGTAATTTGTAATGATTGACAGATTTCTCTTCAGAGATCTTGTTTTTTCTTAGTATTTTTATTGAAATGCATCAATTTCAAAATATTACGCTAATACTTTTATGAAAACTGACATTCAATGATTTTCACTGCTAGCTTAGATTGGTCAAAAGAAACATAACAAAAAAAAAAGTGTGTATGAAATTTGATCCAATTTCAGTATTTAGTTACTTGAGAATAAACAAAAAATAGAAATAATATTTTCTTTATGATTTGGCATTTGTGCATGCACAAAAGCAAAATGTTCTCTGATTCTGGGATATTTTTATGAAATTCCCTGATATTTCCATGATCTGTCACCAACCTGTGCTAGTATTTAGTTTTATTATTTTCCCACTAATCACTAAGTCAAAATTATTTGACAGCACGTCTATGGCCCAATTAAATCTATCTGGAAGTTTTTTTTTAACAACTTTTTATCACTAATTTTCTTTTGATTGTTCAAACTACATATTTGTGAACCTAAATTTCTACCTCTGCATTGAACAATTCTTTAAAAATTCTTCTCACCCCCATTTTCAGAAGATAAATAATCTTGCAAACTTACAGCTAGTGATATTTACTTTTTATTAAATATTACTTCTTCGAATAATTGTGAAAAGGTAATGCTTTGTTTGATTAATTAAACATAAAAAATTTCAATGGTATAAATTATTTCTTTAAGTACAATTTCAGATCAGTATGCCTTTCAAAAATTAAATCATTTTGATGCATTTACGGAAAACTAGATTCTTTTTCTTTTCTTTCTTTCTTTTTTTTTGGGGGGGGGATAGGTGTGTGTGTCATTTTTTATTGTAATTGTTTTATATTTCTTGTCTCCCAAATATTTGACTTTTTTTCCCTCTTTGTTTGTAATGGATCCTAGAGATACATTTTTTTTGGAGGGGGGGGGCATTTTTTATTGTAATTTTTCTTGTCTCCTAAATATTTGATTTTTTCTCTTTTTTTATAATGGATCACATAGCATATTTTTTTCTTAATGTAATTCAACCTTCTTTGTGCACTGTCCTAATCTTCTCAAATCGTAACTGTTGTGCTGTAAATACATAAATTATTTACAGAAACACAGTTTGTTGTCTTGTTTTACAAAGCCTATTTTAAATTTGTTAAACTCAGCTACAGTTCTACTTGAAATTTTGTTGCTTGTACAGTTATTTGAATTATCTGTTTTCTGTATTGACTATCCAAATAAAATATAGTTGAAACTTTATAATGTCTCATACTTCATTTTTGTTATTTCTTATTGTTTTAACATATAAACATGCAGACTGATTATATAAATAATTCCAAGAAATGTCTACCAATTTATTACATATATAAGGCCCAATTAATGAGTTTTCATTTATCTTAAACTAATAATAACAATTTAAAATTGATGATGTACAAAAAATACATTAAGTGTATGCACATTCACACTAATAACTTCTACTTTATTGGTGTTTTTTGTGCTACTGTTTGAAGAAATTATCATCCATATTTATATCTTTTAAAAGTTTTCGTATTCACTTTTCTGTGCATAATGCAGTATTCTTCAGCAGAACAAGTCTTAAATCATAACAATGATAACCGCATTTAAGGACAAGTTTGGTTTCTATGAAATTATTATGCTGATGCCACAATTTAAATTATTTTACTGGGTGTTTTGAATAGTGAATTATGATAGTAAGTATATCTTTTTTTATTTCAGCATACATGGTAGTTATTAGTAAATATTAAATATAAAGTTCAACTTATTTCCCAATTGTTGCAATAGAATATACACATTTTAAAAGTGATGAGCACAAAACAGAAGTCCATATCACATTATACAAATTTTTATTTTATTTTTATTTTTTTTAACACTGTATTTTTACCCTAAAAGTATAAACTTAAACAATGATATAAGTTCCTGATTAAATCAATATTATTTTACTGATCCTCATCTGATTTTATGATTAAAATAAGTTTAAACAGCGATTCTCATTACCGAATAATAATAATAGCAACCCTTGCTCCAAGTTAAAATTACCCCCAAAAGTGTTAATTCAAACAACTGGATTTGGATTAAACCAATATTTAATATTATTTCATTGATTGTTTCCTGAATTTATATTTAAAAGAAGTTTAAGCAGCGATTCCCGTAACAAAATAATAATTAAAATAACCTAAGTTTCATAAATAATTTTTTTCCCAAAAGTGTAAACTAACAATAGTCTAACTTTAATCACACTTGTGATTGAACTTTAATCAATGGTCAAACTTTAATCATAATATTATTTCGTCGATCGTTCAGCGAATTTATAATTAAAACAAGTTTAAGCAGCGATTCCCGTAACAAAATAGTAATTAAAATAACCTAAGTTTCATAAATAAATTTTTTCCCAAAAGTGTAAACTTTAACAATGGTCAAACTTTTTTACACCAATATTATTTAGTTGATCGTTACCCGATTTTATAAATGAAAGCATTTTAAACGGCGTTTCTTCATTAAAGGGGGGGAAAATAACTCCCAGCTAACTCAAAGCAAAGGCGAAAATAGTTTCGGATCTGCGTTTGAGCCCTGTAAAGTTGTTTTTTTTCACCACCACGGTTTCCGCCAACGCCGTGCATGCGCGCGTTTCTGCTCTTACATTATCCGTATGAGAGCTGGACTTCTTCACGCAGTGGTTATTTATATTCGTTGGTTTCTGAGTCTCCAAATCTCCCTGCATTTCCGCCCCCATTTACCGGGGAAGGTGGAGCGAAGCAAGAAATCGAGGTTTTCCCCAAAATTTTTTCTGTATACAGGGACAAATTACACTTTGTCTAATTTAGATAAAATATACGGGGCGAAATATTTTAGAAGACTGAACTTAACTCTTTACTGCGATGTTTTCCGAATTCTATTATCCTTTAAATTTAATGATATACTAGATGTTTTATGAAAAGGTAGCTCCGATTTTGATTGTACGAAGGTTTTCAACTGAGAATAACACATTAAAATTTAAAAATGATTAATTTCTTCAACATTCCGTTAGTGATGTGGCTCGTATATTAAAACGCAAAAAAAAAACTATCAAAAAATATTGAAAATTCTATTAAATATTTAGCATCTTGTTTGCCATTTGTTTAGTATTGAAATGGAATTCTCAGAGGCCCACTGCAGAGCAGCCTTAATACAATAACCAAGCTGCATTTACCTTGAGCATCTGACTGTTTCTTCTGGAACTGCGATTAATATTAAGAATGGAATGACAATTCCATTGAATTGTCATTAGAGGAGGTATTCTAACATTAAGAATGCCTTCTTTAATGACAAAGGTATATCAACTGATTCACTTAAAGCAATCAAATGTGACGGGACAATCGTCAATACTGCTACAAAGGCATAAGTAACACGTCTTCTAGAAGCTGAGTTAAATCGTGCACTTCAGTGGTTCATTTGTAAGCTGTATCTTATGAACTGATTTTCAGACATCTTTTGAATCAGTTTGATGGTGTAACTCATGGCCTGAAGGAATTTTCAGGTGCAATTGGAAAGTTATTGGAAACATACCATACACGTTCTGTAAGTGAATTCTGTAAGACTGAGGAAAATCCGTTGCCAGATGTCAACAGGAATACTTTGCGTACAGATGAACGATATTTATTGGATATGTTAGCCGTGTCTTCAGAAGAATTCAGTCAAGATTTAGCTGGTATTGAACCAGGATCGGCGGTGCATTCCTGGTGGTTGACAAACGCAAACTGTATCCTTAGTCTTCATGTGGCAACTGAAGAGCCTTCCGAAAACTTGTCACATTTAGTTACATATACGATGAAGGTATACGGTTCAATGGGGTTCCAGATAAAAGGAAAACCATTGGGCATTGAACGTTCTAGATACCTGTGGAAGCTATTTATATCAAGATAAATGCCGAATCATCTAAGAAAAACAGTTGACGCAGTTCTCCAAAGAAATGGATTTTTTCACAGATAGAGAATTTGCTTATAGCTATGTTATATGATGGCAGAAATAGTATTTGAAAATTAGCTAACTGTAGGGTTATTTCTGCCTAAAAAGAGAATCAGAATACTTTATTTGTGAGAATTTTTTTATACCAGTAATAAACATGCAAGCAACTGAAATACGTATCTAATTCTTTGGAATGCTAATAACAAGATTCCAGATTTAAAAGACATCTCCGGTGAAGACTTAAAAACATTCCTGTCAAAGGAGATTGCTTCAGCGAAATTTCCTTATTGTGTAGCTTCCCATGCCACACACAAGGAACCGGGCACTCTGTGAAACTGGTAACAGAGGCTGCATCTCTTGTCTGTGTAGACGAAAGAAAGGTCGGATTTGTAAGATCTAGGTTCACACACACACAAATCAAGGAATCTTTTAATTCAAAATCACAATTTAAATTAAAATAGTTTTTTTCACGCAATAACTATATCCTTTATTCATTATATAATAGTACTTTAAGGTTTTTGCCTTTAGCATATCAACTTAATCAAATATGCAAAATTAAAACAGTTTTATAATTTTCAGCACCTACAAAAAATACAGCTACCGCCTCTAGTTTTGATATAGATAATTTTTCTACGTTCCAGAAACGTTCACACTTTATTACCTGAGTACTCTTCCAAATTTATAAAAAATATTTATTTTGCAATTTTCAATGCATTTTTGTGAAATTGTCAATTTTAACCATTTTTCGCTTGTGGCACAGAAAGATGTGAATGGAATTAAATAAAAATATATGTATAAACTAATGTACTAAAGTCAAAACTTTATGACCCTGCGCCAAAAAAAATTTCGAATATTATTAATTTTTTTTTAATTTCGTAAAATTTCAAGTTTCAACTATATTTCAGACATCAACATCCTGAAATCCATCAATATCTTGAGGTGCCCTCTGGGGCACCTCAAGATGTTGATGGATTTCAATAAAAATTATCATGTAAACTAAACTACTCAATAAGCAACTTTTCCAACCTAGGCCAAAACTGATTTCGGAAAAATAATTTTTTCCTTTGCGATCCACCCTACTATTCATACCTGAATATTTTTGGGAACAAGATTCTTCAAACTTGGGGCCCTTTTCATTTTGATAGATCGAACTTTGTGCATTCCCTTGATGTCCTTCAGCATAATGCTATGCCTCATTAGTCTTATCTATTCAATACTTTTCTTAGAAAAAGTAAACGGTTAATTCTATATATTAATTATCCTAATATTAAATTAACAAGCAAGGAAATTATTTTTGACTTTGATGTAGATGTTAATGATTCTTTGTCTACTTGCTGCGCTTACGTTTGTAACGCTTACGTTTGAAATGAAAAATGTGGCGTTTCAAATCTTTCCAAGATTCGTGTTAAAGTTATGAATTTTAAATAATCTGATATTTTACATGATGTAATTTTTAAAAGGCTGTAACTCAAGACCTATTTGTCCTAGAGCTAGGTAAAATTTATATCATTTTATTAAAAATCCCAGAACTTTCATGAAATATGTAACGTGATCATGGCAATTACCGGGTGTCCCAAAAATGACTGATGGATTTTGAAAATCAATAAAAAAAGACGGAATGCGATAGCTATGTATCGTTTGTGGCCTTGTGCTTTGGAAATCAGGGAATTTTATCCCACCAAATTTCAAATTTAGTTAACATTTTCACCCACAGCTGGCGCTGAAAACTATGAAAAAATAAAAACCGGTATGAAAATTTTGCAAGGACTGTTGCAAAAAGCTAAACATGACATTTTCAATGTAATCCCCATTTACTGCAACAACGTGGCGCAGTCAGAGGCAAAAATTTCCAGACATCCGTTCAAACATATCACTTGGAATTGTCTCACATGCAGTACAGATGTGCTGCTTCAGCTCCGCAATTGTTTGTGGAGTTTGGTGGTATACTAAATCTTTCAGGTACCCCCAAAGAAAAAAGTGGCAGGGCGTCAAGTCTGGCGAATAAGGAGGCCATGCCAAGCCACTTCCTGTATGCATGTCGTAATCCAAGGCAATTACCCGCTCACTGAAATTTTCGTTCAAGAAATCAAATACTGCAGACGTTCGATGTGAACGAACACCATCTTGCATGAACCAAGAGGCATTCGAACAGTCCTCCAAAGCAGTATGAATCCCCACAAATTCTTCCAGAATCCCAAGATATCGTGCAGCATTTATCGGTTGCTCTCGAAAACAATGGCCCTATTATTCCTTTGCAGGAAACCGCAGCCCATACCATAATTTTTGGGGAATGCAGGGATGAAGGTTCTGCAATAGGAGGATTTTCGCTTCCCCAAATTCGCGATTTCTACTTCTTGACATCGCCTGAGATCCATATGTTGCCAACGTGGAGTTCATCGTCATCCACAAGTTCAGTGCCGTAACTTAGGTTTACGGGGCCCAGGGGCGAGAGTGAATCGGGAGCCCTTTTAATCTTATTGATAAAAACGAAAATAGGTTACCATGTACACACACACAACATTCATTTGTAATTACGCAAAGACAGAAATATACACTTTAAGATAATAATAGATATGATATAATGTACCTATTTATACAATACAAAAGAAAAAGAAAAAGAAAAACTAAGGCTCTATTTCATATAAATATATTTTCTATTTCTGAAAAATTCACTTTAAGAACACAATTTACAGCAGGCAGCATACAACCCTAAATAGAAGTTAGTGGTGTACCTCGAAGACAGGGGCGTAGCCAGGGGGGGTACTGATATCGGGATATATCCCCCCCCCCCGAAATTTTTGGATTAGTGATGAAATTCCGTCAACTTATACACATATAAGTTCATATCCCCCCCCCCCCGAAAAATTTTCCAGGAGCATATCCCCCCTCCCCGAAAATTTTTCCTGGCTACGCGCCTGCTCGAAGATATAGCAGGCAAGACGTGTGTCATGTGTGACTCTTGAAAAGGGGTGCAGATTTTTATTGCTAGATTGACCAATAAAAAAAAGTTTAACAAGTACGATCTCATCGTTGCAAGGACGTGACGACAGCTGTTCTCCCTTCTGTATCCATCGTTGCTTCCCATATGGGTACTTGAATACGTATGATGTAGCACAACGCAAACGCTTGTTCAAAAGAAATGCATGGGGACAACCAGGTATGGAAGCAACGATGACCCAGACAGCAAATAAGCTTAAATCAAGCTTGACATTTGGCTTGGCAATGCAAGGTTGGCTTAAGCTGGATTTTGACTTGCAAAGTGCGGTGATGGCGCCATCTGTGAAAGAGAATGGACATTAATTGTCTAGCGTCCTCAAATTTGTTGAAAGTTCGTAAAAGATGTGCTTTAACGGGGATGGGTTTTTTATTACCAGTGCCATATTACCGGCAGGGAAAACGGGGCAACTGCCCAGGGCCTACAGATTTTAGGGCCCAAAAATCTTACATCAAATTTTTCTAATTTTAAAATAAAATTACAAAGGATAAGAAAAAATTCAGAAGTTAAATAATTTTTTTAATTATAAAGTATGAACAATGAAAATAATTCAAATTTACATTTGTATAAATTAATTTAAACTTATTTTTAATTTTTCGAAATGCTCTATATCGATATAGCATACCAATATGTAGGAAAATAACCACATTTGTAAAGAGAATTTTTAGCGTTAAAAAATAGCAAAATTATTCAATTATTTGTTATTTTAAGAAATATTTACAAAAATGACTAAAGTTTTTGTATTCCATACATGTTAGCAACTGTGATATAGCATTTCGAAGTAACGTTTAACTATCTGTTTCTTTCATTTCAGATTACTTAACACAAAATTTGTGTTAAGTAAACCCATTCTATATTTCCAAATATGGAAATTCTTCAAAATAAAATACAATTATACTACGAAATTGATTTCAAAATCAGTCGTTTGTCTCGATTTTGGCCAGCAGTATTGCTCATGAGTGTTGCGGTACTGAAAGTTTTAAAACGTGTGCTGCTCTTAAGTTTATACTATGTTTATTTCCCTATTAGTAGAGTCTCTAAATCACACATAACATTATTTTAATTTTGATGCATCACATGGAAAAATAAAAGAAACAAATAACACATCGCCCACTTATCAATCTGGCGAGAAAACAGCGTGGTAAGTCACTTCAAACTTTAGTCATAGCTGTACAAGGCTCCGGTGACTGAATGGATAGCGTGCTCGACTGCTAAGCCAAAGGGCCCGGGTTCTGTTCCAGCCACGAACACTCGATGAAAACACATTAAAATTTCAGCGTAGAGGGGGAAAATGCGCGGAAAAATAAATTATGTGGGGCACGTTAACCAGCGGGCGCCCCGTGTATTTAGAAAATTTTTTCCAAAAAAAAATTTTAAGCTTGAAATGTCAAGCTTAATGCAAGCTGGGCAAGTGTAAACTAGAACACTTGATTCAAGCTTGCATCAAGCTTATACGCTTGGAATTTTCAAGCTTAATTCAAGCTTATTGACTTGATAAATCAAGCTTGCCGCAAGTTTGATGCAAGTTTGCTGTGCTGTCTGGGTGAGAACAGAAGAGAGAATAGCTACCATCGCCTCCTTGTAACGATAGAAGCGAACAGGTTAAAGCCAATAAGACACTACTTATTGTGACCTAACTTTGTGATAGCTTCTTTATTTGCTTAATAAACGACCACAACACAAACCATGGAACAAAGAATGGTCATATACAAAAGAAGAGATCGGTGTCGTACATGCAAAAAAAAAAAATAAATAAAAATAAACTGCAATTTTGTTGCCTGCCATGGGCGCTATTTTCCTTCTGGGTGCTACTTTACCCTTGGATATGCCATTGGGAGAAATAAGAATTATAATGAGAGTATAAAGTACATTTACTAAAATCTGCTGAAGAAAAAAAAACAGAAAACACTAATAATGTTAGTCTGAAAATTACTCTTTTAATGTAATTTAAACTACTAAAAATTACAGCAGTAACACCTAAAGCTTATCTATTCGTCCTAAATTTTCATAAAAACACCTGTACGAATATTGAATATACTTACAAATTTACAATAGAAGTAATGTATTACACTGCATTTGAGTGTAAACACACATCAGTGGCAGAACTTCAAATTTCTGCCACCCTCCCCCGCAAAATATTTTAGTTGGCTCCTCCCCCCTAGATCCACAGACACTCATACACACGCCAAACACCAAACACACACAAAAAAAAGAGAATATACATATATATTAGGGTGACACAAAAAAAACCGACTATTTTTTTTTTTAGTGTCGCGTGAAAAAATGTTAGTTTTGATGTTTTAAGAGCCCCCTCCAAAGGACAGCTCAAAAAAAAAAAAAAAAAGAAAAAATTAAGAGGTCGCTCAAAATTTTTTTAAATTTCAAAAATCATCAAAAATCGAATTTTTTTCTTTTTAAATTTTTTTTCTCGTTACGGTACAATTTTATAGACCAAAAATAAATAAGTTTCTGAAAGTTTCCGTTAGATATTTAAATTTTGAAGGTCACTCACAATTTTTTTTTATTTATTAGTGCATTACTTTAGATTTTTTCGAGCGACCTTTTAATATTCAAATTGAAATTCGATACATTTTTTTTTATTTTATTTAGTACAATAATCGATAAAAATACACTACGAGATGAACTAAAAATCAATAAAACCTTTTAAAATTTTAAATTTCGTTTCAGAATTAAAAACATAGCTTTTTGATTTATTGTTAAAATGTTGTAGTTGATTAAATAAAATTATTAAATTAAAAATAAATTATGTTTTCTACATTGTGCTTGATTTTTAGTTCATCTCGTGGTGTATTTTTATCGATTATTGTACTAAATAAAATAAAAAAATGTATGGAATTTTAATTTGAATATTAAAAGGTCGCTCGAAAAATCTAAAGTAATGCACTAATAAATTTAAAAAAATTGTGAGCGACCTTTCAAAATTAAAATTTTGAACTGAAACTTTCAGAAACTTTTTTTTTTTGTCTATAAAATTATACCGTAACGAGAAAAAATAAATTAAAAAGAAAAAAAATTCGATTTTTGACGATTTTTGAAATTTAAAAAAAATTGGAGCGACCTCTTAATTTTTTTTTTTTTCAGCTGTCCTTTGGAGGGGTCTCTTAAAACATCAAAAGTAACATTTTTTCACACGAGACTAAGAAAAAAATAATCCTTTTTTGCGTCACCCTAATATATATATATACATAGTTTTGTTTGACTATTCTATATATATATATATATTTGTTTTAAAAAATTCAAACAAATGTATTGTAATTATACCTAAAATTTAAATATCTTCCTTCTGGATTTCCTTTTATTTTCTAATTTCCCCCCCTTTGTATCCGCCAATGAAAATTATAATTAGGCGTTTTCTCTACATTCTAGATTTTTAACTACATACACACACGCATATAACTCTAAATAAAAAAATAAAATCAAGATATTCCTAAAAATTATAAAACACAATAAACCAAAACTCCAAATCGCACATAAAAAAGAATGAGAAGGAACTAAAAGTCAAAAACTATAAAATAAATAAATACACAATAATCTGCCCATCTGCTGATTACTGTATCTAACAGCTGATGATAAGTTTGTATTACAGCACTCATTAAACAAATTTACATCAATTATAAACTGATTCAAGCATTTTATTACCTTACACCTGTATTAAATAAGTTAAAATGTTTTCATATAATTATTTTTTAATACATGATTCTTATACCATATACTAAGACTTAAAAGAATTATGCAAATATGTTATTCTTCTATTTGAATTTTTTTTTTTTTTGAGCCAATGTGGTTAAATAAATGAATTATTTATTATTGTAACTTAATTTACAGTGCAATGTAAACTGCCCAATATTTAATTACTGGCTTTAAAAACATTATTGAATCAAGTGAAATTTATAATTTAAATTGTCATTTGTTTAATATATTACTCATAATTAATACAGAGTGCATTAATTTTCTCAGCTGGAACTAGTTTTCTTTAGTCATTAGGCAAGTTCAGAATTGCAATAATAAAAACACGTCTGCAATAATTTTATTTTACATCTAAATATTGATAAATTTAAGTGTTTTATGCAATTGGAATTATATATTACATATTTTTCGTCGTTATGAAACGCAAAAAAGGAAGAAAACTAGACTAATATGAAATATGATACAAAAAAGTTTATTTATGTTGATGAATACATATATAAACAGTAAATGGTGATTCTTCTTCAAAGAAGGTAGGCAGCGCTTAATTAACTTTGGTTTGTTCTCTTAATTTATTTCACATTCTGGCATTTTAACAGTAACTTCAATCATGAAACTTAGACCAAAAAACGAAAAAGCGACTTCATTTATAACTTAGATTTTCATTATTTATGTGCTTAAAATAACAAAAAAGCTTACAATTTTCTAAATGTATAAGTTAATATATTCTCATAAATACATTCTAAAGTTTTACTTTTAGTAAAATCAGTAGCAGATTGAAATTATTCAGCTACCCAAAATTTGTTATGAAAATATATAAAGATTAAATACTTACTTTTATAAAATGATCTAATTTTAGAGAAATAATTAGCACGTGGGAAAAGTTATGTACAAAATATTATATGCAAAATATTGCAAACTCAAACCATTTATAAAATAAATTTTATGTCATCTTCGGTGAAGTAGAAATTAATTTTCTGAAAAATAAAATATTAAAATCTGTTGATGAATGAATAACGAATGGTATGAACAATTTTCGATATTTAAATTGTCTTTATCAAAATGACACCGAACACCACACGGTAACTCAAGTAATAGCCTTTTTGTCGAAAAAACTCTACTAACATAATTAAAGACTTCGGTAATTTTCTCCATGTAGTTCTTCTCTCAACCCGGTGTTTGGTACAGACAGCATTCAAGAAATCGGAATTTAAGAACGATAGATAACAAGTCTGAATGGAAGCAAATAGTATCACTACTCTAACTAAAACACAGTTGTTAAAATGTAGTTCCAGGAAAATTGTGCCGAGGTTCCAATAATCAAAACATCACTTCGACCCTCGAAATTTCTATAAGAAGTTCCTTTGGCATAGTCAGAGCAAAAGCCACTGTCTATTTATCAGACAAGGCTAGGAAGAGGTGCTCTTGCGCCTCCTTGGCTATTAGCAAAAGAGGCGTGGTGATAATAAAGCGATGGATAGGTCGCTACACTGAGGGACGAGTTTTCAGTGGCGTTGACTGATGAGGAACCAGTGTCGTGGTAAAGGATAGGGACACGCACCATCCTCTGTGCGTGAGCAATGTTAGCCGCCTCCAACTCAGCAGCTAACTGTCGTTTCCACTTGTTGCGTCGATTTTGAAACCAAATTTTAACTTGCGTTTCCGTTAGATGGAGGGATGCGGCCAGTCCTGCTCTTTCCGAACTCGAAAGGTAGCGTTTCATGTCAAAAGTTGATTCTAGTTGGAACACTTGGCTCCGCGTGAACACAGTGCGAGTTTTCTTTTTGCGCCGATTGTTTTTTCCACCGCCGCTGCATTTTCCTTTGCCGTCTGGGTCCACAGTCGAGTTTCCGGAGTCTGTGGCGCCGCTCCCGATGAGAGTGCCGTCGGAACTCTGGACTGCTGGCGTCGGCGATAGGGGACTCGATGCGCGGCTGTCGGAATTCAGGAACTCATCGGCTGGTGGGGGACTGCTTCCCGATTGGCACAAACCTGCCGAGAAAGAAATGACAACTGTAGATCTCATTCTCCTCAAGGAGCTGCACCAAGCATATTTCATTTACTTTACTTTAATTGGATTGTTTAATCAGATCTGATACACTTCCATAGTTCTTTTGTGTTTTAAAGTATTTTTACCAGCTTTCACTCTATTTAATTTTTGATTGCTAATATTTTTTGGTTGTATATTGACTACATTACGTGGAATATGGTTTGGATTCCTTGCTTCGTAAGTTTGCCTATTATACAGTAGTGGAAATTGATTTATGAAATGACAGTATTTTTAAAAAAATTATCGATCTATACATTCAAATTGGTTAAAATTTCAAATGCTGTATTTTTCTTATTAGAAAAATATTTCTGCAAAGAAATTTTCAACTATATTCAAAAACAAGCAAAGAAAGGTTTTTTTTTTTTTTTTTGTGCGTGTTTTCTATCTGAATAAGATGGCAATTCATTTATAAAAATGTAGCTGTTCTTGTTCTTTTGTTATTAAAGACGCGTTTGACCAATAAATGAAGCCTGTGTACAATGCACAGTAGTTGTACAAAATGTTATTCAGTCGAAAGAAAGCAGTATAAGTCCCATTTGTCGCGATGGGTAAACGACCAGTGTTGTCTGAGATTGAAAGTGGCACAATCGATGCTTATGTGAAATGTGGCAAATCTCTTCCTGAAATTAATAAATTACCTAAAAGATCAGCTGGTACAATATATAATTATAAGAGAGACCCTGTGAATTGCAGCAGAAACTTTAGTAAAAAGCAAATAAAGAAGGATTCTTCAAAGTGCGTGGCAAAATATCTACAGTTCAAAGCAGACTTGTACTGATTTATAACTTCCCGTCACTTCTAGAAGAGTTAGACAAATCTGAAGCTCTTCACAGCGCTTGAGGTTGTCAAAGATGAAAGCTGCTCCAAAGCTGACCTATTGTAACAAGCAACTGCGTTTGGAATATTGTAATAAATATATGGAAATAGGTCAGAAATGAAAGAACGAAATATTAACTGTGAAGAAAAAAATTAATTTAGATGGCCCCGATATTTTAAAATACTGCTGGAGGGATCTCAGGAAAGAACCATAATCTATCTTAAGTAGAAATTTTTGTAGTGGAGGTTTGACCGTATGGCCAGCAATTGCTTCTAATGCAAGAAGTATTTTCAAAAGGTTGTTAGAACTCAGTCAAGTACAGCTTAACCATTGAAAATTACCTTTTACCATTTTCATGGAAAAATAATGGCTTCAGTTTCATCTTCATGCAAGGTAATGCACGTATTCATGCTTCAAATGACAAGAACAAATGATTTGAAGAACAAAATATTGCTCTATTAGATCATCCTCCTAATAGTCTAGATCTTAACCACATGAAAAATGCTTGGGCAGAACTTGTTCGAAAGGTTTATGGAAACGGACAACAATTACATCGATTAAAGAACCGAAAGCTTCAAAAAGTCAGAAGGGAACATTAAATGAGCAGAAATACCATCAAAATCTTATTTTATCCATGAAGGATGAAATTAAAGAAACTCTGACGAAGAAAGGGGGCCATTACAAAAGATTAGTTACATTTTATTTATAGATTTCATAAATAAATTTCCATATATGAAACTCAAAATATTGCATATTTGTTTATATTTGTTAATGTGAATGATTTCTTGTTGTTTAAATTATTGGTTATGCATAGCATGCATATGCATAACAATATGAAACTTTTCAATGAATAGAAATGAAGTTATTTAGAAAAAACTATGGTTTCATAAATCAATTTCCACCACTGTCCATATACTATATTCATACTTATATACAGGGTGGTCTTAAAGAAACTTTCCCTATGTATAAGTCCCCAGTGGCCGAACCGTTCAATCAATCGAAATGAAAGTTTAGATATAGTTATTTGAATGTATGGGGTCCAGATTGTGAAGATTGAAAACATTAAATCTCTCACAGTTACGGTTACAGTGACCAAAATTTCGAAATTTTCGAATGGCAACACCGACTTTTTTCGTGCGCAAATTGATCAGAGCATGGAAATACCTTAAATGGCGTTGGAACGAGACACATATAACATAACTTGGTGGCGTAAAACATTTGCAAAGAACAGCATCGTAAAGAACCAATGATAACAAAAGAGAGGAGAGGGGAAAAGTCTTTTATTCGAATTACAAGTTTTCAACGTGGCCAAGTTCCCAGATGATAACGCATAACATGCGGGAGATTGTCGATAATAATGACTAACGTATCATGGCAGGAGGGATTTGTAAAACTTCCCGTTTTATGGCATCTTTCAAGTCTGACAAATTCCAGGGATTTGATGTGTGCACCTTTGATTTCAGATAACCCCAGAACCAGAAATCCATCGGAGTGAGGTGGGGGAACGAGGTGGCTACGAAACTGTAAAGGTACGCGCGATGATGACTCTATCACGAATGTGCTGTTGCAGCACTTGTCGAACATTTCCGGAAATACGTGGAAGAACACCATCTTGCATCCATACAATGTCATTAATGACATTTCGCTGCTGCAATTCTGAAATTACGTAATTCTCCAACATTGCTTTATACTGAGCACCTGTGACAGAGCACGTTTGCATACCACTGGATGTGACTTCTTCGAAGAAGTAAGGACCCAGAGTGAATGTCCCTGCGACGCCGCACCACACAGTCGCGTGTCTGTCGTATAAAGGCACTGGTGACACACCGTGATGATTTTCTTCCGCCCAGTGAACGCAGTTCTTGGAGTTTACGTTCCCTGTCAGGGTGAAATGTGCCTCATCCGTTCATAATATCCGTAGCGGCCACCTGCTATCTTCATCACATCAGATTAGGAAAAAATTCGCAAAGTCGACACGCTGTTGATTGTCTCCAGGTGCCAACGCCTGGACGCGCTGGAATCGACAAGGACACATCCGCAGAAAAGAGCGCAGAATTTGGAGAACTGTGGTTTTCGGCACATCCAAATTGCGGGAAACTCTTCTTACTGTATGCAATGGACTTGTAATCGTATTATGCACGTCCGCAACAACTTCACGGAACACGGAACGACAACAGGAACACGGGGTCGTCCGGATCGCGGTCTATCACATGTGCATCCCGTTTCTTCAAATTTCTTTACCAAATTACGTACACTTTTTAAGGAACATAGGCCTCGTTTTAGCTTATGATTTCGACAATAAACTCGCAATGCTTCGCAACATTTTCTCCGCTCAGATAAAAAAGCTTTATCAATTAACCTCGTGAAAGTGTCATCTTCTCCACACGAAACGAGACGGATTAGCACGAACATGAAGAAACAATCTTCCCACACTGCTTATACCACAAGCAGTGCTTTGCAAGAGTGTTCTGTGATTGGTGCTTCTACTTCCTAGCCCAGTGAATTATGCCAAGTGCATTAATTACACCTTCCCTTTTATTGAGATTGGTTCTTTACGATGCTCTTCTTTGCAAATGTTTTACTCCGCCAATTTACGTCAAACGTGTCTCGCTCCAACACCATTTAAGGTTTTTCCATGCTCTGATCAATTTGCACTAGAAAAAAGTGGGTGTTGCCATTCGAAAATTTCGAAATTTTGTCAGTGTAACAGTAACTGTGAGAGGTTTAATATTTTCAATCCTCACAATCTGGACCCCATACATTCAAATAACTATATCTAAACTTTCATTTCGATTGGTGGAACGGTTCGGCCAATAGGGGCTCATATATAGGGGAAGTTTCTTTTAGACCACCCTGTATAATTAAAAAACCCTAATAATAGCATTATCAAAATAAAATTTAAAATTAAATGTCTAATTCTTATAAAGTTTATTATAAAATATCTAAAAAGCCCTATGTTTGTTATCGTATATACTATAGTAGTAATAAGGCCACTCTCAAAGACGGAAAGGACTTCATCAAGCGGGCGTGGCTATGACGTCACAGGGGCGTTGCCGTAAATGACATCATGAGTAGAGTTCCGTTGTTTTCTCCTGCTGGTTAAGTTGAGTTGTTTTTGCTTAATGTTGAGTTGCATTTTTGCTGGATGTGAGGTCTGCTATTAGTTTGTTTCTTTTTTAGTGAAAGGTTACTAGGGTATTTTTTTAAGTTGGCAACACCGAATTTCTTTTTACGGAATGACAAAAGTGTATAGTTTCGCAGAATCTTTGGCCGGAATTGTAATTTTTGGAGTTTTGAACTACTTTTAATGAATTTTAGTTAATTTTATTTAATTATTTATTAATTAATTTTAGTACTGCAATCTGTTTTAAATTTTAGAATTAATTTGTGGACTTCGATTTGTTTTTAAAAAATATTTTTTCTTGCTTACTGGCAGTGGGATTCGAACCCCGGACCCTCCAAATGATGCTCTAACCACTGCACTCCTGGCGGCCCTTATTAATATCGCTAATCGTTGAATTCTACTTTAGTTTCAGAATGGTAACTTAGAAAATTGTTCGCAGAATCTCTGACCGGACTTGTATTTTTTAGATGGTTTGGGACCTTTTAATGGATTTTAGTTAATTTTATTTAATTACTAATTAATTAATTAATTTCACTGCTGCCATATGTTGTTTTTGTCGTGTCCATCATAGACGACGCTATCCATGGAAAGAGAGGTGCCAGTGCCCCCGATGGGGCTGGACTTTTAGTTGTTGGTCCCTAATTTTGAGCCGATTCCAGATGAGGGACCAACCACCACCTGAAATCGGCACCCCCAGAGGTATCGTTTAACAACTTGGAGGACATTGGAGCCACGACGGATTTTACGTGCACCAGCTCCCAGTAGCGTACACGGTTCCACAGCGGACGAGCCGAGAGGGAGACGACCCTCCCAAGCACTGGCCAAGCCGAGAGGGAGATGACCAGACTTCGTGTAATCATAATCGTGTAATCGTAATCGACTGTAATCGATTACATTTTCTTGTGTAATCGTAATATAATCGTAATCTGGCAATTAAATTTTTCATGTAATCGTAATCTAGTCATAATCTAGAAGTTTACTTTTTTGCGTAATCGTAGTCTAATCGTAATCTAGAAATTTCATTTGCCAGAAAGTCGAAATCGAAGAGCCTGTAAACGTAGTCGCTTTGATTACGAGACGATTACAAAACGATTACAGTTGCCCAGTTTTATTTTTTGTTCAGCTTGCTGGGAAAATTCTCACGGGGAGGCACAGGCATGCCCTGAAGGCAGGAAGTTCCCCTGGAGCTCCGACGTTTGGAGGAAGACAGGAGCTCACTTGTATTTTTTTTTCCCCCCGGGAAAATATTTAGATGACCATTTTTTTGTTGTTGTTGTCTGTCGTCTTCTGTTCATCCAAGTCTGGACTGGTGAGAGACAAGAATGGACTTCCCAGAAGAAAGTGAGGGTTGCACGGGAGGGAATAGCTAAAACTATTTCTTGTGGTGTCAGATCTTTCCTTCATTTATTCATTTTGATTTGCGGTCGTGAAAAAGAACATAAATGGCACCTACACAAGAAAAAGTGCAGCATGCTTTTTCAGTTTTAGAAAAGTATAAAAATAAAAATGGAAAAGGATGTGCATTTAAAAACTATGAATGTGTTGTTTGGATTAGTGGACAACAGATAAACTTTGGTTCCTTGTGTTGTTTGGATAAGCAGGTAGGAGCGCATATATTTCCGTTAAAACTTAGTATATCTTTGTGCTATTAATAAGAATGTAATTGCATAAGAATGTAATAATTTTATAATGTATAAAGACCTTTAGAAATATCAATATTTTTTAATGATCGATAAATTTCTGGATAAATGGGTAAAGAGTAGGGAACATAGACAATGATCTACAAAATCCCTTTTCCCCCTTTAATAGAATTAACATTTTTTCCTTCAATAGAATTTGATGGTGAGTAAAAATGCGTAAAAATACATAATGAAGTATTAAAAATCAATTTTGTCTTATTTTCGACTTGATTGGCTGCCTTGACTTATCTGAAAGTTTAACGGATAAATAATTTATTTTCATTTATGCCAGTGTTAGTGATTAGTCCCAGAAAACAGTTCATTTTTAAAAAAATATGATTCACAAAGTATTCATACTTCGGTTTTTTTTCACTGATGAGTGTGAAAATTCTTTAAAATATTTTGTTTTTATTTAATTTGTACTGTACACATATTATATTAAAACATAGTACGTCTTTCGAACTTGAATTGTTGGCATCTATTTATTATCAATTTGGAATTAAACTGGAGACTAATTATATATAACTTTTCTATTGTGTGTATTATAAGCTTTTATAATTTCTCCGAGAATTCGCATTAAACAACATAGGCGTAGGACAGGGGACAATATGTTCCGCTTGCCGTCAACTTTGTTTAAAATACCATCGATTCAAAAGTCTTTTCCAAGCGCAAAACCTATAAAAATTTCACTATTTCCACTCTTGAATATATTATATACACACATCCCTCCCCCCCCCCCATCCGCAAATCTTTGACATCTCTACGTCTATATTAATCTATTTTCTATCTGTCATAAAAATGTTAGCTCCTTTATACCACATTCAAAAGTTTAAACAACTTTTGGTACTATACTATTTTCATTAAATTTCAAATGCATGTATGTATGTGTATATTAAATATTCAATATGTAAAAGGAATTCTTGACCGGAGACAAAAATGTGTGTCAGTTCTTTAGCATATATAACAGCTAAATGCTTAGAAAGTGAGCATCTTGGAACGATTAATTATTTATAAAATAGTTTTACAGTAAATTCGTGCCTTTTTTATTGTAATTGGCATTACATTGGGTTTTACCATTCACACCGCCAATATCACTGTCCAGTTTTGTTTATTACGTCGTACCAGCCCCAATACACTATATATGACCCACCACACTTTTAAGATGTATGTTTAGAGATATCTTTAGACATCTCCATTCTGCTATTCTTAAGTAATTCTTATTAGTAGTATTCTTAAGTCTTTCTTCAATAGATAGTATGCATGTAGTTTTGAGTTAGTAGTTAGTTTTGAATTTTTAAAACGGCGTGTGTATTCTAGAAATTAAAAGTTTGTTTGTTCAGCAGGCCCGGTTTTAGATATTTGATGCCCATATACGTGTTATGAAAGTATAAAAAAAGAAGTTAAACTGTGCGTGAAGTTTTCTGTAAAATAATAACTAAAATATACGTCCAGCCTCATCTATTCAGATTCAGGCTAATGGTTGTTGTGGAGAAAACAATGCATTTGTCGAGAGCCCCTGTTTTTAGCATTTTACTCAATGCATTAAAAAATCTTAAACTTCGGTTTAATATGTTCGCGCACATCGTTGCAAGATCGTAATGGCAGAGGTTCCTCATCCACGGCTGAATAGGAACCACGGCTAACTTTTCATGCGTCTGCCAGTACTCTTTCGAAACCAGAAAACCAGGACATAGGCAAGGAAGCAACGCCGATCATAGAAGGGATCAAATATCAATTTTTGTATACTAATTTTTGCTTGATTAGGATAAACCTGGGTTCATTTCAAAGATGTGTTAAACCACCAAGCCTGTCCCCCCCCCTCCCACTCCACACGCACACTGCAAATGACATATGTTTAAGTTAAAATCGGAAAATGCCATGTTCAAATAGAGGTTCGTGTGCATTAAAAAACTTTTCACAAGTGGGCCTAGGAAATCAACCAGGTTCGTCTAATAGTATGGAAGTTCTTGCTGTATGGCATTCTTGTAATTTAGCTCCCTGAACAGATGGACCCATTATTTTATTCTTGAGTTAAAATTGTAAAATTTAGACATTATAATATCAATGCCAGAAGGGTAAAAAGAAAAGTTTTGTAATCGTAATGTAATCGTAATCGGACTCAAATGTAATTATAATCGAATTTCTTAATAGATTACATAATCGTAATCTAATCGTAATCGGAAATTGGGTTTTATGTGATAATCGTAATCTAACAATAATCGGGAATTACACTTTCTCCGGTAATCGTAATCCTGGTCTAAAAGTGAAAATTATTCGTAATCGATTACACGTCTGTGTAATCGGCACGAAGTCTGGAGATGACCCTCCTAAGCACTAGCCAAGCCGGATGTTGCTTCACTTGCCGTGTTCTTATGGGAACGGAGTTTAGCGCCAAGACCACTGCGGGACACTATATGTTATTAAATTTTAGAGTTAACTTGCTTCGGTATAGGGACATATAATGTTTTCTTGAAACTTTCCTGAACTTAGAAAAATTATCTCTGATATCACGAGGACTTGTAAATTTTGGGACCTTTTAATGAATTTTGGTTAATTATTAATTGATTATTGTAATTTTTCTCAAAAGTTACACGTGGTGGCGAGTGTGTATTGATTAATTACATAGCTTAACTAAGATAATTTGTTATTGCTGAGTGTAAATGAATACACCACGTGACAATCTTCATTCACAGAATTAATTAACGATATTTCACTAATTAATAAACCCGATTGAATCTCTGCGTTACTATAGACTTAACACATTCGCCCCCCACTTGGTAACAAGATTAGATTGCGCTTCTTGTATTTTTTTTAATGTAACATTAAAATACATCTAATTAAGTACTGATTTTCCACCTAAATCTAATACGCACGTACAAAAATGCGCAAATACATACCGGCATCACAGGTCTACAAAAAGGAACACCTGCATGCAAAAACACACAAATACATCCCAGAAATATTTAATATTATTAATTTTTTTTTCAAAGGACCCATTCAGGACTTGAACTACTGACATCAGTTGACATACATACACACTTATGCAAATAGTGCAAAGCCAGAAACACACTTAAATACTCATATTTATTTTGCTGTCGGTTTTTCACTATTTTTAGTTTTACAGCTTTAAAAATACTCTCTTTTTGCTACATATTTAAATTTTTCTTAGATTTGCTTTTTATTATACTTAGATTTACTTAGATTATACTTAGATTTTATACTTAACTTACCTGATAACTTTTTGTTAAAATACTAGATTATTTTACTATAGGATTAAACATTTTATCTTAGTTTTCTACACTTTGTCTAGCTTTCACACAATAAATATCACAGGTCTAAAAATTCATATAAAGTATACCCGGACATACTTTTGCAGATTTTAACACACACCGAAGGCAATTCAGCATAATTCATTTTATCGCATACATGCATGTCAAAACTCCAAATACATATTGAACGCACTTAAATACATACATTTTTCTTTGCACACATACGTACACACTTAATAATATACAAATAAATATGAAAAGTTGAAAAAATTGAAAAAATTTTGAAAAAGTTGAAAAGGTTTAAACGGTTCTTGAATATAGTTGAAAATTTTTTTAACTCATATCAAAAATTTGAAAAAAGTTTTGATAAATTTTGAAGGTTTTTGTAAAGTTGATTTTTTTATAACCTATTTTTCTTACCTTTGTCATTAAAATTTTGCAACTAATCTCATTTCTGCATGAATAATTTTTCACCTATTTATTTTCTTACTGAATATATTTTTAAAATAATATTTATTTACTTATTTTTACTTTTACTTTTTTCACTAATTAATTCTTCTTAAGGTCAGTGTTTAGTTATAATTTTTTTGGTGCTTTTTTAAAGAAATATTTTTTACTTAGATTTTAAAATTATTTACGTACATATTTAGGAATTGTGTAAATTTTCTTCTGTACTTATATACAGTTTGTATAAATATTTTACGTTCCTAACGTTGTTTAGTGTCCCAAAAATAGCAATAATTAGTCGATTACAGGGTCTTTAGATTTTTCAAAAAATGTAAGCTGAGACATCGGAACATACCTTGAACATTTTTGAAAGGTAAGAACTTGATTATTTGTACAATGAGAAACAGAATATTATAATTCAAATATATGAGTTTCCTTTTATAAAACATTTGTTGGTGAAATATTCGAAGATTTTTCGAAAGTTCGAGGAAAAACTATTCCTTTTCTCTTTTTCAATAATATCAAGTAAAAGTTCCTGACGCATTTTTACAAAGTGGTGACAGGACTTAAAAGTGATTTCAGAAGTAACAAAATTTATTTCAGGATTCTCCTAATATGGAAGTACAGTGTTTAATACAGAATTTTCTCCACCTTTGAAAATTATACGCAACATAATGTTACGAATTTTCGGGGCAACCCGCTGCTCTGTGGCTTAAAATGGTTTAAAATTCGTATTCTACGCTTCAAATAGATAAATTTTGCTTTTTGTTGCATCAAAATCGGCCAATTAGAACCGGAGATATGGAGGTTTCGGTTTGCCATTGTTTTTCAATGGAGGTTCAAAAAACTCGAGAAATATTAGTCCTAGAGCTTAGATCTCTTCACATTTGGAGACTTATTTTTGGCGCCAAATTTGGCGATATTTCGCCAAAAGTCGCCAAGCTTGGCGACTTTTTGGTCATTTGGCGCGATTTTCCCAATGGGGCCTGGAAGTTGTTTTTCCTGCATTAAAACGCATAATAACCTAACATTTCTATGACGTAATCAAAATTCACGCTTTATGTAGAACCCTCGAGAAATTGACTTTTCTGGAAACCTCTTGTACCTCCTGCGTCGGCTATTTATAGAAGCGCGCGTCGCCCCGACAGTTCAGTGTTGATCAAGCTTTGAGAGAGTGAATACGCTTGCTTTTTGAAGGAAGCTGTGTTTCGCGCTGTTTGTGAAGCTTTGAATTTAAGTGCTGTGTATAAATTCTTCATCGCTGAGTCTTGAGAGACTGTTAGTGTTATTTCTCGTATATTTTCACTGAATTCTTGCCAGTGAAAGTGCTCTATTTTGTGTGAGAAATACAGCATTTGTGAGAGCTTCTGATCTAAGCGAACTGTTAAAAGCACATTACTGCTAGATTGTGCTTGTGAATTGTGTACAGCTGATTGTTCTACGAAGTTCTAGAAGCAATAAAGTTTGTGTTCCATCCTGACAAGTGACTTTTTACTTGAACTTTTTACACCAACTGGACTTTAGAACGACGAACCCTAGGAGTAGCAGAGTAATTCCGCAACAATACCAAACGTCACAGACCTAATAACATATGAAACTTAACATATTTCATGATTTGATACCCCTTTGCTTACATTATTTCTTTTTCAGAAATAAATAGATCGGAAAGAACTTAGTGGTTTTTAGAAGAGATGGAACTTATACATTTTCTTTTACCTGTTCCAATCTTAGTAAGTTGTTAAAGCACAACGAACTTAGAGTAATTTTCTTAGAGAAAGTTAATTCAATAATTACATTAGGCAAGTTGGACCAACTATGCAAAAAATTCCAGGGCTGGGGGTCGAACCCAGGACTACCGCTTAACGTGCGGGTGCTCTACCACTGAGCTACTCTGGGACGATTCCTAGATGAAATTTCTCGCCTTAGAACCGTTGGCATTTATCATCTTCCTCTGCAAACCACAGATCTGTGGTTCATCTGGGAATCGTCCCAGAGTAGCTCAGTGGTAGAGCACCCGCACGTTAAGCGGTAGTCCTGGGTTCGACCCCCAGCCCTGGAATTTTTCGCATAGTTGGTAAAAATTAATCATCCTAAACACTCCAACTTGCCTAATATACTTGAAAGGTTGATATAATCACTTTCTAAAAATATGTATAACTTCCGCGGCGGAGTTGTCGCGAATTAATTGTTTCATCTGTTCCATCTGTGGTTTGCAGAGGAAGATGATAAATGCCAACGATTCTAAGGCGAGAAATTTCAGTCCCAGAGTAGCTCAGTGGTAGAGCACCCGAACGTTAAGCGGTATTCCTGGGTTCGACCCCCAGCCCTGGAATTTTTCGCATAGTTGGTAAAAATTAATCATCCTGTACACTCCAACTTGCCTAATATACTTGAAAGGTTGATACAATCACTTTCTAAAAATAATTGATTTACATTTCTTAATCACATCAGGAAATCTTAGGGTAATCGTCAATTTATTTTTCTTTTTTTAGAAATACCAAGTAAACCTACTTAGAACATTTTTTACAAGACTGTTTTAAGTTATGGACTTTGAGTATCTTTATGAAATACAAATATCAAAATAAAAAACCAGTCACATTTTCAGCAAAAAACTCTTTTTTCCCCCGTTCTTATCACCCAAAACGTATCCCCCAAAAAATTACCTTTTTCGCACTAACGATCGAAATTAGTATTTTTATATATATTTTGGTAAAAAAACAAAAACAAAAAAAAAAACAGATTCTTCAGGAAAAAACACTTTTTTTTTCAATTTAGCCCATAGGTATCCCATGTATAGCTTGCCCCTTAGTATGATACAACGGTACTATAAGATGTGCAGAATTTGGGTTAGCTGGGAAACTTATCACGGACGGTATCTCTCTCTAAATACGTTTTTTTGCCTATTTACTTACTGCCATACAGCTAAATTACGAGGTGTTTGTCTACATGCCGTTTGGTAGTTTTAATGTCCAAAAAAGAAAAATGTTTTTGACATTGAAACGACCAAACAAATGTAACACCTCGTATATTACCTGTAGCAGTAAGCGAAAGAGTTTTCAGGGAGCTACAATGACCTTGATGAGTTTTTCATCATGATGAGTATGATGAGAACATAAGAACTGAAAAAAAAATTAGTTTTTGCTGAAAATGTGCCTTATTTTTTGATAAAATATGCAAAATATACTAATGTCGATCATTAAGGCTAAAAGGTAAATTTTTGTTGATGCAAATTAACTGTTACTACAGAAGAAAAAGTTCATATCATCCAAAGATACTCAAAGTCCATAACTTAAAACAGTCTGGTAAAAAATATTCTAAGTAGGTTTACTTGATATTTCTAAAAAAGGAAAAAGATAAAAAATCTCCCGATTACCCTAAGATTTCCGGATGTGATTAAGAAATGGTAAATCAATTATTTCCTCTAAGAAAATTGCTCTAAGTTCGTTAGACTTTAAGAACTTATTAAGATTGGAACACCTAATATATATAAGTAGTATATGGGGCATACTACAGGACACATCAAATCTGCAGCCCTACTAAACAAATATCATAATAAATAAATATCATCATTTTTATAACATTATCATCAAAAAATGATGAAATCTAGTGATTTTCCATTTTGATAGAATTTTCATCAAAAATGATGAAATCTAGTGATTTTCCATTTTGATAGAATTTTCATCAAAAATGATGAAATCTAGTGATTTTGTTTAACAGGACTGCAGATTTGATGTTTCCTATAGTATGCCCCATATATTACTCTCCCAAAAGTTTTTAAAAATTATAAGACATCCGACTGCATGTGTTTATCAACATAATCTTTATATCTATTTCTGTAGTTCTCCATTCTTTCAGTCATAACAGCTTTCGTTGATAATTACACCTACATCTACAAATGGGGAGATTATTATGGCACCTGCTAACCATATGGCAGCTCATATAATAAAAAAGGGTAAACAAATAAGACCTTTTATAAATTCACGCATTTATTAAGGAATCTTTTTTTCAATATAATTTTTATAATACAAACATCTATACATTGAACAACCAGGTCCTTTTACTTTAACGCATTTAGGAATTTCTAAAAATTCTACTTCAATTCCCCATTCATTAAAGGTTTCTACACTGAAAATTCCACCTTTAAATCCAAACTTTCCACCATATAAGCTCTGTATCTGTTTTAAATAATCTTGTACTTCATCATTACTGATCCATAAACCTTTATTATCAGGATATCTTTTAAATCTTAATCCATGTACATCTCTAGTTACTCTACGTACAATAGCTCTTTCTGCATCATTCATTTCATAATTTGATGTAAATACAGAAATAGTTTCACCTAATCCTGATTTTAAATGAATCCAACTTATTTCTCTTATTATTGCTTTATTAGGGAAAATAAATCCTTGCACACTTACAATAATCTCCATTTATAAGGATTCATTTTTCTGAAAAGGTATGTTTTAAATCATAAAGGAATTGATTGAACAAACCTTTAAACTCTGCAATTGATTCATTTATTTTAATATATTCATCTACGATATATTTATGACCAATTTTCTTATTGAGTTCACTCAACTGAAATGTATTTATTTTTTTCCAGTGAAGATTAAAAAAATGATCTGTTAATTGATCTCTCTTATAATCAATGAGATTACAAATATCTAATTTATGTAGATTATTAATCAGAAATTTATCACTAAAGGACTGATAGCGTGTAATCGCTCCCCAATCTAATTCACCATCAGGTAAGACATTTATGGTTTCTTCTGAAAGTTTCTGAAATCTAGAAACTGCTTCCAAGTCTAATTTTTCGTGGTATTTTTGAATAAATTCATTGCTTAAAGTCTGAGAATGTGAGATAGAAATACAGTTTATTTTATCAGCATATTTTATTATAAATTGTTCAGATAATCGTTGAAATAAACAAACGCTTTCCCAATCTATATCTTCAATATGTTTTTCCAAAAAAGGCTCAGAAAGGGTTTGAAATTTACAGACAATAAACCAGTCACCAAGTTGTACAAATTCTTCAATGAATGGTTCAGAAAGTTTAGAATACTGGAAAACTAATTTCCAAATTACAAAATCCTTTAAACTTCTTATAACATCTTCAGATAGATTTCTAGTTCTTGAAAGTTCGACCCAGGTGGCATTTTTCTCATATTCATCAGACATGTTTATATACAAAAATTTTATTCAATACAATTCTATTTTTAAATACGGCCTTAAATCATAATCCCATTTACCCCATTTTTATCAAGTGTTATTAATTGTAGAATAAATTTATCCTTTTTCTTAACTGTAAAAGCAGATTTTACAATTTTGGTTAGAGCTTGATTCGAAAATTTATATATCAAATCACCCACTGTAATGTGATAATCCACATGTCCATTAGCAAAAGCTTTTACGAATAATGTTAATTCTATTTCACCATCTCTTGTAAATCTCAATATCTTGTTATCATCATATTTCAATAAGTCGTTAGTAAATCGTGTTAAATGAACAGTTTTTTGTTCTCCATATTTATCATATGTATCAGTAGTTGCACGGAAAACATGATGATCTGCATACCTTTTGTTAGCAGCAACATCATTCTTGAGTCTTTCCAATTTGTCATCAACATCTTTTTTATAAAATTCATATACTTGAGTCATAGTCTCATAAATGTTCTCGACATATTGTTTTGAAGCATCATCAAATATAGGATAGTAAGAAGCCATTTATTTAGCAATCAAAGGCTGCATCGGACCGTCGGAAGCAGAAAGTGTTAAAAAGTTCAAAACTTCAATTTTTAAATAAGGTTTTATATCATCATCCATATCATATGATTGTAATTCTATCAAAAATTTATCATTTTTCTTTATTGTAAGAGTATCTTTAAAAACTTTATCTATAGGGTCTATATTAAAATCGAGGTTCACATATTCTGTTATTATATGACCGTGTACATACCCAGACTTGTATTTAGTTTTTACGTAAAATTCCACTTCTAATTCTGCATCTCCTGTAAATCTCAAATTATTTTCATCGTCATATTTCAATAAATCATTTGCAAATTTTGTGAAATGAACAAGTTTATGGTATGACTTGTATTTATCATATCCTTCGATAGTTGCACGGAAAACATGTTGATTTAAATGATTCTTAGTAACAGCATCGTTATTTGAAACTCCTTCTTTTATATTAGTTAATATTTTATTATTTACATCATAAACATCATTTTTTAGTACAATTGCTTTCCTTTCCAATCTTTTTAGTTTTTTACCATGTTCTTTTACTATTTTTTCAATATGCCAAATATCATCATCGAAAATTGGATAGTAAGAAGACATTTATTTAACGCAGACTTTTAATCAAATCAATTTTTCTATCGCTCATATGAAATATACACTTTTTCCTCTCTACGATAATAGCATAAAATATATAATTTTTCTGACTGTTTGCTCTTAATATCCAATTAAATTCAAGAATTAAATTATTTAAATCTGTATAATTTTCATGGGATGTCAAATCAAAATATATGATTAGATAGAGTGAACCAAAATTCTCTTTATTTATCTAACATCCTGTACTAGAGTTATTATTATTGTTACTTACATCATATATTGCTTCCAGGAGATTATTGTAATCTTTCTTTGGGAAATCCATTTTATAACCCATATTAGGAATTTGTACATTATTAACCATCATCCAACACTCTGTCATATCTAAATTATCAAAAATCATAATACACTGCTGGCCATCGTAAATGCAACACCCTGAAGGAAGCATGCAAATAATATGAAATTTACAACATGCATTAGCTGAGGTGAGATATGCAAATGATTAGAATTTCAGCGCAGACGCACATCAAGCGCGCCTGTGGCGCCACCTCAAAGCGCTATTTAAGGCTTGGAGATTTCGACGGTTTCAAGTACAGCAATTGTGTTTTTCTTGCTTTTTTTTCAAAAAAACGATAAATTATGCCTCGTAGGAAACAACGATCATCTTTTGATCAAGTATCCGAGTTTGACAGAGGAAGGATAGTGGCATACCGAGATTGTGGGTTATCTTTCAGGGAAATCGGTCGTCGTATTGGACGAAACCAAACAACTGTGATGCGGATATGTGATCGTTGGGTGCAGGAGGGTACGACGGACAGACGTGATCGACCGCATCGACCTCAGAGCACCACGTCACGTGATGACAGGCAGATTGTACGCATGGCAGTGACGGACCGCTCAGTCACATCACGAACCATATCACAGCAGATTCAGTCTGTAACGCATCATCCAGTGTCTGCGCGTACCATTCGACGTCGTTTACAGCAGAATGGTCTGTCCGCAAGACGTCCGTTGCTTTGTCTACCTCTAACGCGGAACCACAGACGTCTCCGCCGCCAATGGTGCGATGAAAGAAGGATGTGGACGACAGAATGGAATGAAATTCTCTTTACTGACGAGTCACGCTTCTGTATGCAACACCACGACGGTCGGATTCGAGTCTGGAGACACCGTGGAGAGAGGATGCTGAACAGCTGCATTATGCACCGTCACACTGGTCCTGCACCGGGTATTATGGTATGGGGCGGTATCGGATATCTCTCTCGCACTCCTCTAGTACGCATTGCCGGTACTTTAACCAGCCAGCGCTACATCTCCGAGGTGTTGGAGCCAGTTGTCCTTTCTTACCTTCAGGGCTTGCCAACAGCCATATTTCAGCAGGATAATGCACGGCCACACGTGGCACGCATTGTCCAAGGGTTCTTCGTCAATCACCAGATTGAATTGCTTCCCTGGCCGGCGCGCTCTCCGGATCTTTCGCCGATAGAAAACATGTGGTCCATGGTTGCTCAACGACTGACCCAGAGTTCATCTCCAGCTGTCACACCAGATCAACTTTGGCAACGTGTGGAAGCTGCTTGGTCTGCTGTACCCCAAGAACACATTCAAAGTCTCTTTGAATCAATGCCGAGGCGTGTGGCAGCTGTGATCTCCAACAACGGCGGCTACTCTGGGTACTGATTTTGGCAGGAACCACGCTTCATAGAATGCTGTAAATTTAATCATTTGTTACTTGGTCAACATGTTATCTACACAATAAATTTTGTTGTGATATCTCTTGTTTTTCTTGGTGTTGCAATTTGGGTGGCCAGCAGTGTAATTTTAGTAAAATTATCTTTCCTTTCATAATATTGTGGTATGATATAAACTCCTAAAACTTCATCAGATGTAGTTGTTATAGTGTAAGATCCACTATCATTTTTATATGGACCTATCTTATTTAATCTGTGTTGGTTTCAATTAATTTCTATACTTTCATCGGATACCAAGGATTTATAAAGTATAGCAGCCTTATTTTTAAATTCAATATAAGGCAACAGCAGATAAACATCTTCAACTAAGACTTTATAATTACCTGAATATAACATATCCTGATGCTATTTCTGACAAATTGCATTTTCACTTCAAAACCTGAAATGGCTTTTTTATATTCTTCAAGGAAATCAAATATTTCATTTAATGGTGTCGTTATCGTAACCGTTTGACTATCTTTTGTTTCATTACATCGCTCTTTAAACCCTTGATTATATTTATCATTCATCTTTAGATTTGTAAAAAATTCAGGTATTTTAACAGCATCTGTCAATGTTCCATAATATTTGAATTCATTTCGATCATCTGAATCATAGGTATTAGGGATCGACCGATACCACATTTTAGCCGATGACCGATACCGATACTTTACCTATAAATTCATTTTCAGAAATAGCCGATACCGATACTTTTAAGTTATGGTATCGGCCGATACCGATACTTAACCGATACCTATACTTTATATAATTTAATGTCATTTAAACCTGCCTCTATTGGGCAGTTTTTGTAACGAGAGTGTAGTTCTCGTTAAAATGAATAACAGAATGATGAAATTTGATCCCAGTAGAAAGCATTAAAAAGAAAAAGCAGTGGATACGTTGAAATGTGAATTTATAGTAGTTCTAGTCTTTCTTTTCTATTCAAATTATGCCAACGAATGGCCGAATTTATAAAAAAGCTGAGCACTGGGAAGCGTCTTAGTGTGTAGGTTCGGAATTCTTTCTCCTCGCGTGGTCGATCGTGGTCGCTGTCGATCTAGCAGTCTAGAGTTTTGGGCGATTTTCTCCAGATGTTACGTGAATATGCGTTAGACTCCCTTAAAATGTCCTCCGCCCAAGCCCCCACCCTATAGGTAGATGCCCCTCATTTAGGCTTGACAGAACACAAACACGGGGAGTGGGAGTTAAAGGGATATAAGATAATCCATTTCATTTCCAGAGCCGACTGGTGCAAATATTTAAATTAATTTTTCTCAACCTCTATTTTGTCGCCTATTTGTTGCTATGAGCCAGATAAAAGGTTTGCACATTAGATCAAAAACAGCTTCCTGCTTGCTCTTACTATATGTGTCTTTCTTGCAATTTTTATTTAGATTTTCGTTAATTAGAATTCTTTCACATATGAAAATATTTTTTAGATTTCTTAAACTGCATTAAATTGTGATAATGTATATAAACTGTACAGTATTATGTAAGTACATATGCATTTAGATATTGTTCATTAAATACGTATATAAATCCTTCCCTTAAAATGCATAAGTTAACATTAATTAATGGTTTTATTTATCTGCGCCAATTATTTAACCACTAAGTGAATTATTAAATGTTTTAGCAAGATTTCTGTTTAATATGAAATCATATGATCATTTTTAAGTTCTTTTTGAAAATCCAAATATTTTGGTTCTCCGGACAGGGTTAAGTCACAATTATTCCGGAAGGATCCATGTATTTGATCTTTTCCGTACGAAGAGCAGGTACACACCGATTAGTCCTGTATTTCCCTTACATATAAACCAAATACTATTATTCACAAGAAATATGTTTTTTACCCCAAAATTGGAAATAAACTATATAATAATTAGTATTACTAATTATACTAATACAGCTTTAATTTTTTAAATTAACTATATAAATAATTATTAGATATTGATAATTATTACACTTCTCAAAACAGAATGATACACAAATCAGTAATTGCCCGAGACTATAAGTTTCTCTATAGCGAATTTTTCAACTGGAAAAATTCGCTATACAGAAAAGTTGAAAAATTCGCTATAGAGAAAATTTTGTTGTACAGAGGTTAGAGATTTTTGCAGTTATTTCAGCAAATATTATAAACTTTTTAGTTGTCATATATATATGAATGAACTCTTTTTCGAGTCAGCACAGTGAGAAAATAAACGTTCATAAAACTGAAGTAAAATTATAGCCTACCTCTCGACATTTGTTTTTTGCAATCCTTTCAGAGAGCGTATTTAGTGTTGGGCACCAATTCAAAATAATTTAGAAGAATAGGCGATTGTCCTGTTAAACTGTCATCTAACGATTCTTCGTCTGTAATTTCGACCACACTTAGTGATACGACATCCATTTAGCGATGGTTACAATTTAAAAAAAAAAAACACAGTTCGAAAACACTCGTACAAACAAATGTGCCAATGAAACGACGCCTCTCATCTCATTACCAAAACAAGGATTCTAGAATGGTGTTGCGACTGCGTTGTTTTTTCTGAAAAACGAAGTATCGGTTGAAAAGTATCGGTGAAAGTGGATGAAAGCAACAGAAACCGATACTTTCCCGATACTTTTAGAATCGGAAGAACCGATACCGATACCTAAAAAAATTGGAGGTATCGGCGCCGATACTATCGGTCGATCCCTAATAGGTATCCATATGGAAAAAAGAACTTTGAGCTCTGGATTTTGTATATTCTTTAGTATAGTGAATGTATCTTAAAATCTGTTTCATGATAGAAAAATTTTTCCTGTGAATGAGTTTCAATTGTTTTCATTCCTATATCAATTGTGGCATATTTTATGAAACCCCCTCCATCCACAAGAGAGATATTAGCTTTTTGAATGTCTGCTCCAGTATTTGTAACTATTTTCAGTTTATATTGTAGAAAACCTTCAGAATAAAGAATAGGTGTACTAGTATCTGCAATATGAAAATTATAATGAGCATGTTCATCATCACTATAAGGCTTTGGATTTATTTTTCGTATTACTCGACTTTTGATGTCATTATTATAATAATAATAAGTCTCCTTCAAGTCATAAATGTTTTCCATTTATTTAGGGGAGACTTTGCTTAGGTATAGTTTCCAATCCAGAACCATTGATCTTTTTTTTTAAATATTTCATTCAATTTTTCTCTATTATCATCTTTGATAATCTTTGGCTTTCCTCTCTTTATATATAATCGATGTCTGTTGTACATTTATTTAAGGAAAAGTTTTCGTTCTAACAGTTCATAATTTTTTTCAAGATAATCTACACTTTCATGTTCAGGAACAAACTGAAATTCAACAAACAGATTATTTAAATCAATGGGTTCATTATTTTGATTTGTAACTCTCATTCTTATTCTATAAATAGGATCTTTTTTAACCGGAAAATAGATTAAATTATTAAACTCTTTTGAAATCATACTTTAAGGAAAA
>JAWZYV010015988.1:0-47862 GCA_038373885.1 Cheiracanthium punctorium | reverse complement strand
TTGAGTTATGAAATCAGATCCTTGATCGGAATGAGGGTATGTAACTGCAAATCTGATTTTATCTTGAATATACGCAATGACCATTATTAAAAACACAAAAAACAGAAAAAAAATCTAAAATGCAATTTTTCAGTTAATGTATTTTATTTTTAATAAATTTTTCTATTAAAAATAAATTTCTTTTTTCGGCAACTTTATCTGATGATTACTATTTTTTATAACTCATACTAACGGATTTCTAATCATTTTTTAAAAGAAGATATAATTTGTTTGAAAAAAATAATCTTTTGAATTACATGAAATGAGAGAAATCGTTCTCGGTTGTATTGAAAACATATTTTTACATGCGGCTGTTACAGTCGAGACAAATTGTGTAACTGTCACTACTTTCATATGCTATCAATAGATGACAGCACCACACATTTCAGTCTATCGTTCTCAAAGTCATCAATTTCTGCGGTCATGGTGCTGCTACCTATTGGTAATATTAAAAAACAACATAAGAATTCGTGCGACCGTGTAGTGAAGGGAATTCGATATGAGTGGTGTAGTCAAGACCGAGAGCAGTGGCGGCCCGTGGTCAAAAATGTTAGTGCAGCCGGAAACATATGACCCCCCCCCCCCCTAGGAATGGAAAATCTTTGTTACTGAATTCGAAAGCTGGCGGATTAAGCTCTCATCCAGGAAAAAAAAGGAAATTACATAAAAAATGTAAGAGATCCTGTTTTACTTCTATAAAATGGACATAAATTTCAACCAACCACTCCTATCCTCCAAATTGCATTAATCCGTGTTTGATCCGAAGTTTCCTGAGAATTTTCTTTTGTAATGATAACTTGAGAAGAAAAGAAAGAAGAAAAAAAAAAAGAAAACTTAATTATTTTTTATAAGTCAAATCAATCCTCTTTTCTTTTAAACTTGCGAATCAGTCAGTGATGTCCTCATAAAAGGGCGTTGTTTTAATTCAGATATCATTAATTTTAAAAGCTCTTTAAAATCCTCCATGTTTAAAGAATTTTCTCGCTCGCCATGTCCTCTTAATGCCAGTTCTTGCTTACTTAAAAACAATACTGCTTTGATGGGTAATTACATGAAGCGTCTATTCAGGCTTACCTTCTTGATAAATTCAGCAATATAAAGTCGAGAGTTTTCCTTTAATGCGTCAGCAATTTAGCTCCTACTTCTTATCAACTTCTTAAATTTTAAAGAATTTGTTAAATGCTCGATTGAGCTTTCATGTGTTTTACGTGCTCGTGTGATGGTGGTTAATCCATCCTATCCAGTACCATTCCAAACGGTCTTTTTTATCTCAACGATTAAACACGGCCAACAAAACATTTTTTTGTAAATAAAAACTGCCCCATAGCCACGAGAATAGTGCATATCATGAGAAATGGAAGCTGCGACCATGCTGAGACGAACCTGCTTTTTTCTTATGAATGGACAATTTTGGTGTCGGTCTATTTTCTTTTAGTGGTTGTCGTTTATTATCTTCTTTCCATGTGTTAAACGGAGTTTCAAGCAAGACGCAAACTGGATAACAACGGGGCTCCTTGTTTCAAAACGGTTAAATCATAGATTCCAATAACACATGGACACAGTATAACAAATAAGACTAAAAACTTTCAACCTTCCCAGACAACAAAAAACAACTATTGTTTCCGTTAGAATGGGCTAGAACAGCGGTTCTCAACCTTTTAACGTCGTGCCCCCCCCCAACAAAGGCTAACTTACAGTGGCGCTCACCCCCCCTCACATTTTTCAGCATACATTGAGATTTTTAATCTTTAATAATGAACATTTTTAGCGAAAATGGATATTCTTTGAGTAAAAATGCGAATAAATGAGATGATTAAAAAAAAAAAAATGCATCCTGCTCTATAGTTTGCCCTATTGCTCTATAGTTTTTCTCGTTCCCCCCTGCAAAAGTTCTGCGGGGGGCGCGCCCCCCTCAGGTTGAGAAACGCTGGGCTAGAACATATATTCTGTGTCTTTATTCTCTCCCTCACTGATCGTCCGAGCCAATCAGTTCGTCGAATTCACGAGTGCTGCAAAAGACAGAAACCCTTTCTTCGGCTGTGTCTCAGCTAAAACACCCTATGCTATCCTAAGCCGGAGAAACTGCTTACGTACTCGTTACCATGGCAACGGTGCTGCCAATTCCTTAATCAGCACGGAGGGCTGTACCAACGACTTTCGCAGTTGAATTGCGGGAAGATTAAAAGGTTTTTTTTTCTGAATGAGAGATCCGGCCGTTACTACTATAGGTTTTTCTTTTTTGAGATTTTTTTTTTTTTAAATTTACGATAATAATTCCATAATTCTAATCTGAATTTAAGAAAGTTAGTAAAATAAATTATTTTAAAGTATGTGCTGATAATTTCAATTGCAGCCCGGCTGTACTTGCTGTATTCCACGAGCCGCCACTGGTCGAGAGAGGACGGCGCAGAGGCGCCGACTTTATAAAATTTCTGTGGGTGCTCTAAAAGTCCATTGGAGGGGGGGGGGTTAATAAAATGGTGAAAGTCGCACAAGGTTTGTAATTTTTGATAAAGGATCGCTGAGTTAGGTGGCAAAACGCAACAATTTATTTTAAAGGGGGAGTATAATTGGAATGTACTTGGCTAAGATTGTAAAATAGTTTTAGTAGGTGATTTTAAGATAGATTTTGATTCCGAAGATGGGTTTTTATGGAACAAGGATGAAAAATATGCACATTCATGAATAACGGTACACTTTCCAACTTTATGGAATCTTTTCCTATTATTATTTTCTTCCTTGCTCGTAACTACTCAATCATTTGACTTTTCGTGCACATTTTTACCAGGGGGAAATAGGTAATACAAATAATCATTTTAGCTCCACATAAACCCAGACAGCACATAAGCTTAAATCAAGCTTGACATTTCTTTGAATTTGACGTATTAATACAAGCTTGACAGTTCAATTCATTTTAAGCCTGCAGCAAGCTTGAGAAGTCAATTTGAACTGCCAACCTTGAATACAACTTGATTACAGCTTGAAAAGGAAGCTTGCGCTGATGGCGCCATCTGCCGCTGGACATTAAATAAAGAAAAGTTCGTAAAAGTTGTGTATTATTTTATTACGCACAAAACCTGGACATTAGAACACGCAAGGGGAAGTAATGAATGGGATAAGCCCCTCTGAAGTGTAACACGAGGGGAGTTTTAGTTTTATTTACATCTAATTAACATTAGTAATTCCATTAACTAATTAATTAGCCCTAAAATAAATTTTAATATAATTAACACAATTTAGTTAGTTAAAACTCATAGATCAATAAACAAGAAGTTAGGAGTTTTTGAAAACGTATGGTATGGCCATATATATATGCTTATCACAAATATCCATTAGTTAACATTTTTTATTTTGTGATGAAGGAAAGAAAATTTCGAACTTTTTAGTGTATCAAGAAAATTTTTTGGAGTGAGCAACTTTGCTCCCATGCCTCGTAATTGCCATTCCTGGAATTTGCGCACCCATGCGCTAATATAATACAAACAGACAAAAAAAAATATTAAAATCACTTTTAAATACATCTTCTTGTAGTTAATTTTTATTTCAATTTTTGTATTCTTTAAAAATGTTTTATTTTTATGTCGGGAAAATGCAACAGCCAACAAAAATAAGTTAAAATGCTTGTGATAGTAGTATAGGGGCCCAAAAATAACCTCTTGCCCCGGGGCCCCGACCACTTATGATCAGGCTCTGGCCGCCACAAAATAATTTATCATCAGTCATAAATGTACTTGACCATAGAATTAAAAAAAAAGATTCTATATTTACAAATATGGAAATTCTTCAAAATAAAATAGAATTATACTACGAAATTGATTTCAAAATCAGTCGTTTGTCTCATTCGACACAACATGAGTGTTGCGATATTGAAAGTTTTAAAACGTGTGCTGCTGTTAAGTTTATATTATGTTTATTTCCCTATTAGTAGAGTCTCTAAATCACACATAACATTATTTCAATTTTGATGCATCCAATGGAAAAATAAAAGAAACAGATCAACATATCGGGAAAAAAGATCTCGCCAGAAAACGGCGTGAACAGTCACTTCATACTTTAGTCATATCAGCTCAACTCAGGTTGGCTGAGTGGTTATGACGCTCGCCTCCCAACTCAAAGGTCCCAGGTTCTATTCTAGCCGCGGACACTTGATGGAAACAGATAAAATTAAATTGAAATATCAGCGTAGAGGGGAAAATGCGTGGCAAAATAAAATATGTGGGGCGAGTTCGCCGACCGGCGCCCCGAGTATTTAGGATTTTTTTTTTTTTTTAGGAAATTTTTTTAAGCTTGCTATGTCAAGCTTGAAATGTCAAGCTTAATGCAAGCTGGGCAAGTGTAAACTAGAACACTTGATTCAAGCTTGCATTAAGCTTACACGCTTGAAATTTTCAAGCTTAATTCAAGTTTATTGACTGCAAGTTTTGATGCAGCAAGCTTGATTTTGCTGAGCAAAGTTTGCTGTGCTGTCTGGGAAATATCCAATATCTGAGGGTATAGATCGAAGAAACGATATCTGCCTTACGGTTTTGGTACACAAATTAAAATAAACTAACTGCACCAAGGATTCGAAAAAATTCAGGATGATTCTTTACAAGCTGCACTACACACTGCAATAAATTCGAAAACTTTCATTAAACTTTCAGAAAAAAATCTTAAACGTGGAACTGCACAGCAAAATATTTCTAAGAGTGGCCATTCTGCAAAATTTTTTCGTTTATTCCGGTGAGTAGTACAGCTTGTGAACATACATCCTAAAAATTGTGAAGTGCTTGAGATAATTAGTTTTCTTTTTTGTATTTATATACCAAAATTGCGTGTTTTTTCCCCAGCGCTGAAGGCGACATTCAAAGTTTAATTTAAGTGAATAGTGTGAATTTTGGCATCCGATTATCTGTACTACGGTGAAGCAACGCTGGGCGTAGAATGTCTCCACCGTTGTGTCTTAGTAACGATAACAGCAAACCAGTTAAAATCAAGATTCTTTTTAAAGTAGTGAAGTATTTCAGATGAAATGCCCTTCTATTAGAATAATCTGCTTGTGCTGGAGTCACCTTAAATTTGTTTGCCCCACGCAAATTCTCTGTCAAAATTCGCGGATTCCTGGGAGCACACCCCCTTTGCCCTTGTAATAAATCGGACCTGAAAGAGGTGTATTACACTATTTCAATTATTTTTTTTTTACTTTTAGCGATAGAATTTTGATTGGTTTTAACTAATCATTATAAATTTCAAAGCAAAAGAAAAGTGTATTACTACGTTTATTGGGAAAAAAAAAAAAAAAAAAAAAAAAAAAAAACATGCAACAATAATATCACAATCAGTCAAATTTCTTGTCATGTAAATGGAAATTTTGTATAAAAAGTGATTCAGTTTTCAAATGTAACAATTTACGATCAATTTTATTCTTGTTTAATCTATCTCATCCCTGACTGAAATCCTCAGAGTTTTCAAAAAATGTTATTCATAGTATTGTTTCTCAGCTCATTCATTTCCTGTTTTTTTATTTCTTTTACATTTTTGTACCCCTATAAACAGCTGTAGCTAAGCCTTGCCCATTTTCTTTTCTTTTTTTTCCCCCAACAAATTAAAAAAATTACAAGATTTATACCTTTAAAATAAAACTAGATAGTTTCCCCAGAATGAATTAATGCAACGTTTTCTATGTTGTAATGTGTGTAGGACCACATAAAAAAGATTGGTAACTATTTAAATGCAAACAGAAAAATAAAGCAGAACAAAGAAAGTTGTTTATCTTAAGAGTTAATAATTATTCAAAAAATATTTTGAATTGTTGGCCATATAACCTCCAGGCTTGATTTTGAGCATCCTCCTGAAGTAGAGATATTTTACCCTCTACCATTAAGTGGTCAAATTTGCAAAATTACGAGACATACATTTCAGTCATGTGTGTTCATGCGCCAATGATTTCAGTATATTTTTAAAAAACAGCATTGGGCTAGATCAAAGCAAATCGTACCTAATTCCACTTTGTCAAACAAGAACAAAATATTCGCAGAAAATGAAACGGAAGGCATCTCGAAATGTTAGTGTGGACCATAGTCTGTTCCATCCTTTTCAATAAATAACTGAGCACTAAAATCATTCAAAAATAAGAAAAGGAAATTGAGACTTTAGAAGAAAGTTACACAAACCTTTATACCTTAGAAGCTTCGCCTCAGTCTTATTCAATTAACACCAAAGTGCCGACACTTTTTGATGAATGGGCATCTTTTTTTGTTCCAGAGACATACAAAGTGTTGTATATTAGGTGCTTGTAAGCAGACAGACCTTGATGTTCTCTATTTACAATAAAAACAATTAAACCTACTCACTTCGGAATCCTGCAGTAATTTTATTAGAACTATCTCAAAACATTTCCATAATGGGAATGAGTCTTTCACATAACTCCTGTGTTATCTTTCCTGCGTCAACTTTCTTCTGATTGTAGCCAACGGCTTTGTCTCAAATTCTCCGTTTTCCGGTACTCTTGGGCTAACACAGTCTCATTGTATTCATACATTTTCCCACGGAGGACAAGGATTCTGGGATGAGGTCTGTGGGTCAGACCATTGGGTCAGAAAGAAGGAGGGCACTTAGGACTTCGGCTACAGTGGGCAAAGGCTTTGCCTGTGGGGCTACAGGGAGTCGCACATCACATTGTGAAAAAGCTTTGAATTTTAGAAAGACATTGTTTCCATGGGCACCAGATAGGAAGGCAAGTGGCAGTGGGGGATTGAGATTTGAACCCGCCTAGTCATCGGTATAGTAAACATTTTTACAGCATACTGAACTTCTAAGTATTATTTTTGTGCTAAAATGTCTGAAAGTTAAGATTCCCCCCCCCCATACACCTCAGTACACCCCATACTACAAATTAGTACTCATATGATAAACTATTATAATGATTATTATTATTTTAAGTAGGCAAAAATATTACCTGTTTGGATTTCTTTTTTTCTTCATGCACTTTTTAAAATTTTAGAGTATGTGCTAAGTAACTACTTATTGGAATTTTTTTATAATTACTCCAGTTCCGAGGCACATAAGGGTGTATGCCGAAGAAACAAAATCTGCATAACGGTCTTAGTACACAAATTAAAGTAAACTATCGCACCAAGAATTCGAAAAAATTTAGGATGATTCTTTATAAGCTGCACTACATACCGAAATAAAGAATAACACGTTCTTTAAATTTTTCGATTTTTAAGAATTTTTTCTAAAAGTTTCGTAAATGATACAGGTTTATTGTTTATTTCAGTGTATAGTGCAGCTTCTAAAACATACATCCTAAAAATTTGAACTTGACATAATTAATTTTTTTATATTTGTGTACCAAAATTTCATGTGTTTTTTTTCCGAACTACAGCGATAAGCTGAAAGTAGCTGTCATTCAGTTGCCTTTAAACAGGGTTTAATTTCTATTCCAAAAAGTGCAAAAGCCCTAATTTCTTGTATTGCAATTTACAAAATTAATTACCTAATTTAAGGTATTATTAAGTGAATTTGTGTTACGTCTGTATTAGTTTGCAATGTAATAAAATTAATATCAACAGAAACAATTACGATGGTAATTAAAATTTTAAATTTAGTGTAAAATTTCACCGAGAAAAGAGAAGTAGTGGAGCTGAGCTCCCATGCAAATTAAGCACTTCATTTAAATACATGCAAGTATTTAGCACCCACGAAAACTTTTCTGCGGGTGCTTATGAGATCTGACATACTACATAAGAAAAACAACAACAACAACCATCGTTCACTAAAATTTTATTTTCGAATTATACAGTTGCAAAGCACTCGTCGTCATCAGTGGCGTGACTATACCGTTAGGGCCCGTAATGAATTCTTTGGATAGGGTCCTTCCTCATTGTATACAGAATCTCAACCAACATGTTGCAGTTCACTTTTCTAGCTTTCTATTTGGGAAAGGCTCCCACGCCGGCCGGGGGACCGTGGCTTTTGCCCGTTCTATCGCCCCATAGTTACGCCAGTGATTGTCTCATCGAAGTTCCTCATGCGTATCTGAATTATAAAGGACATGGGTACTCATATAGGGAAGTAGGTGGGGGCTCGGGTCCCTCCCGCCGTCGGTATAGTGAACATTTTTATATTAGCTAACCTTTTTTTCACTATTTCAGTACTAAAATGTTTGAAAGCGCGATTGCCGATGACCTTACAAATGAAAGTACTCATATGGACGTCCATGCCGAAGCACCTACATACATTTGGCCTCATTAAAGATTTTCTTTTGAACTTTTAAAATATCACACAACTAATAAGCAAATAAAGCATTTTAGTACTGAAATAATGCAAAAAGTTCAGTATGCTTTACAAATATTCATATTATGTAATGGCATAATTAGGGCGGGGGGGAACCCTCCTTGAGTGTATATCACTGGTTGGGGTTATCAGACGATTGCTGGTGCTCAGCATCCAACGTAATTTTTTTATAAGCCCGAAGCACCCACATAAACGTCTTTTCCTAGCCCTTTCTGCGAACTTCAAAGTATGACTTGGCACTAAAATTTCTCTGGGTGCGGAGCACCCACACAATTTTTTCAGTGGGTACTTGAGCCCCGGAGCACCCACGTAGTCGACGCCACTGGGACGGCGTCTCCTTACTTTTTATTTGAGCTTATGGGTACCCTCACTTTCTTGTTTACTTCTTTCTACTATATTAAAATATTCATTTTGTAATTCTGTGTCCGAAAGGCAACTAAAGATCTCTTCTCGCGTTCATCCCTATTCGTTAGGGCTTCGGTACTTCTTGTCACGTTAGCTTCTGATTGTGCTTTATACAAATTTATTTTTAAAAGAGAATAAAATCCAATTTTTTGTGACTACGAAAATTTTATTAAAGAAAATTAAAATAAAATAAAATAAAAAGAAAACTGAATTATTTGTAATATAGAAATCACGTTTAGATCTTCCTTAAAAATGTGGCAATGTCGTGCTTGCACCAGCTGTTCCTATACACTATTATAAGTAACTAGCTGAAATACCCGTCGTTGACGGGTTAGTACTGAATGCAAATTTCCAAAAAGCAGGAACTTTCGTCAGCATTGTAGGAGTACACAGAATGGATGTAGTATGTTGCCAAAGTAAAGAAAGCGAAGTTATAATTTTTATGTATTGTTAAAAGATTACAGGTTAGAGAGTAACTAAGTAATATCATTTCATTCGCTTTAGTCGTAATTATGTGATGCGCGAACGAATATTTACGCATATTGAAAAATTTTTCACAAAATCTCAAAATCTAATCAATATTTTTTAAAAATTGGAAGCCTAGAAATTAAGTTGAGGGACAATCATGTTACCCAATTTCGTTTCATTCCCTGTAGTCTTTATTTCGTGATGCTGGAACAAAATTTCAGCATTTTAAAACGATTTTCACAAAATCTCAAAATGTAATCAAAATATTTTAAAAATTCAACGCCTATAAATTAAGATTAGCAACTAACTATCATATCACCAAATTTCGTATCATTCGTATTAGTCGTTATTACGCGATGCTTGAAGAAATATAAACGTATTTTGAGAGAATTTTCACAAAATCTCAAAATCTAATAAAAATGTTTAAAAAATTGGACACCTATAGTTTATGTTGAGCAACCATCTATCATGTGACCAAATTTCATATCATTCGCTTTAGTCGTTATTGCGTAATGCGTGAACAAAGATTCACTCAGTTTTAAACGATTTTCGCAAAATCGCGAAATCTGATCGATTTATTTTTAATTAGATACTTATAGTTTAAGGTGAGTGACCACCTATCATTACACCAAATACCATTTTTTCACCTTTACAGTTATTATGCGATGTGCGAACACAAATATACGCAGTTTGAAACAATTTTCGCAAAATCTCAAAATCTAATCAAGATTTTTAAAATATTCGACGACAATGTTTTAAGTTGAGTGACCACCTATCATGATACCAAATTTCATTTCATTCACTTCAGTCGCTTTTACGTGATGCTCGAACACAATTTTAAGGAGTTTGGAACGATTTTCGCAAAATCATAAAATCTAATGAAGATTTTTTTAAAAATACGCTGCCTAATGTTTAAGTTGAGTGACCAAAAATGATGATACCAAATTTCATTTCAATCGCTTCAGTCATTTTTACGTGATACTCGAACACAAATTTACGCAGTTTGAAACAATTTTCGCAAAATCTCAAAATCTAATGAAGATTTTTTTCAAAATCGATGCCTATGCTTTAAGTTGAGTGACTGCCTAGCATGATACCCAAATTCATTTCAATCGCTTCAGTCGTTTTTACGTGATGCTCGAACACGAATTTACGCAGTTTGAAACGATTTTCGCAAAAGCTAAAAATCTAATCAAGATTTTAAAAAAAATCGACGCCTATGTTTTAAGTTGAGTGACCACCTATCATGATACCCAAATTCATTTCAATCGCTTCAGTCGTTTTTACGTGATGCTCGAACACGAATTTACGCAGTCTGAAACGATTTTCGCAAAATCTGAAAATCTAATCAAGATTTTTTAAAAATTCGACGCCTATGTTTTAAGTTGAGTGACCACTTATCATGACACCCAATTTCATATCATTCGCTTCAGTCGTTTTTACGTGATGCTTAAACAAAAAAAGCGTCACGGACAGAATGACAGAATGACAGAAGGACAGAACGACAGAATGACAGACAGACAAATTTTTTTTGAGGGTCGCATCGGATTCCCGGGTGCTTGAAACGGATAGAAATCGCAAAATTTTTGAATTCCAAGAAATGTGCAGACAAAAGTCTAATTTTATTTATATAGATAGATAGATAGATGAGATATACCAGTTCTGTAAAAAAAAAAAAAAAATCTGGAGTGACTCCACTCGAACACTTACGATTAAGATCATTACCAAGCATTTAAATAAATTTTAATGGATGAATAATTCAAACATATATACTAAATTGAAGCTCAATCGAATGTACCGTTTAAACGCTAAGCGCACTTTCAAGAATTCCCCCCTCCCCCCTATAGGCCATAATGTAAAAGAAATCTTTGTCATAGCCCTGAAGAAAAAATATAAGTCCTATACACATAAAAATCAATACCGGTCTTACGATGGTGGTTTATAACATGTATACCCAATTTGAGCTCAATCGAATGTACCGTTTAGGAGCTATCATGTTCACTCACTCTTACACACACACACCAAAATCTCGAAGTCGAATTTTCTCATGATTACAATACTTTCCTTACATGGTACATATTTGGAAAGTAATAAACAAATTCGTATGAAAACGCTTAGAATAAACGATAAAAGCAGCAATGTAAGTCTTTTGATGGGCAGAAATCTCCTCTACATCCGCACAGTTTTTATTCCATTCGCGGGTTTATTGGTTTTTTATTATTTTTTTCGAAGCTCTTTATTTTTAATTAATTAACATCCATACTGTTGAATATCTCTACTGCGAACATTTTTTTCGCGCGTTTATAACTAAAAACATAATCGTTGCGTGAAAAAAAGTAATGTGAGCGAACTGATTCGAAAAAAGAGTTAAAAAACATCAGAATGTGTTTCGTACTTCTGAATTGGCTGCGTGTCACGTGACTATATTTTACTCGAAAACGGCGCTTTTTCTTTTTAACTGGCATTCGTGTTTTCCTCATAAACCCGCCACATTTCGCTTTGGCTTTATTTTTTAGATGAGATGGTTCCCCTATCAGAAGTGTGAGTGAATCCTTCCAAACTTATTTTAATACAGATAGATAAAAAATTTCGTACAAAATTTAAAAATCCATGAAAAAATAAATAAATAAAAATCGAAACGGTAAATAAACTTAAAAGTTTTGGCTTTATTTTACATGAGGCGGTTCCCTATCAGACGTGCGTGTATGTGATGTGAATGTTTTCAAATTTAGTTTGATGCAGATTAGTCAAAAATTTCGCACAAAATCGTAAAAAAAAAAAGCAGTTAGAAGATTTAACAAAAAGTCATGATTTTCGTAGAAAATTAGTCCTACAATTTGGCCAACACTGCACTGAGTATAAAGAACAGTAAGATATGGGGCGACGTAGGACGGCCCAACAAGGTAAGCATCGCATCGGGCCGCCATTTCGAGCTCAAAAGCAGAGAACGACTTGATCTGGAGCATAAAAGGGGCGCTTTTTTACATGTAGAGGGGGCGCCACGTATCCTAGGTCCGCTCCTGGGGTGACGAAGCTGGCCGACGGCCTGGGGCGACGAAGACTTGTAAATAGTGTGACTGATCCAGTATTTTATTTATTTTGTTTTTGAGAATTATTTCACGCCATCCTGCGAACGACACAAAAACCGAACGATTCTTACATACGATTATTTAAAAAATTAAATTTCTAGAAATTGATTAGATTACGATAATAGGAGGATTTAAATTTTCAGATTACGAATACATTCAGAGCCGTACCCAGAAAAAAAGTTTTGGAGGGGTCCAAGCGGTGAAAAAGCCAGAATTTTTCACTAAAAGACTTCATTATTATTTCATTAATAATTCTAAATTTCGGGGTGGGGGCGGGTACGACTTGATTGCATTAGATTATTAGTAAAACTAAATTTCTGGATTACGATTACATAAAAAAAGTGTCAAACCGATTACGATTAAACGATTACGATTCAGTGGAGGATTAATGCAAGTTTGTCGGGGGGGGGGGGGCGGCGCACAGTGGAGTATTTGTGTCAAAATCCTGGCCAAAAATATTTTTCATGTGTTTTAACGTTAAAATCATTACTGTTGACTTTTGACTTACTTTTTAGTATTATGTACTTCTTAAATTATATAAAAAAGCGTGTTGTCGCCAAATTTGGCGATATATCGCCGAACGACACGAAGTTGGTTTCTAACAAATGTCTTGTCCGGGGAGTGTCCCTTACTGGGAAGTACTGCTATTGTATAATACCACTTATAAATGTAATACCACGCGAGTGTCGATCTAACGGTCTGGTGTTTTGGGCGATTTTCTCCAGATGTCACGTGAATACGCATTAGAACCCCTTAAAAAGCCCCCGCCCAAGGCAACCTTCCCGTTAGGCAAATAGCCATGTAGCTGTGCCTTAACCACAATAAAAATATATAAATGTAATACTTTAATAATACTTATAAATATAACACTACTTATCTATAAATCAATTTTTATCATAAAATTTTTTTTAGATTTTTTACTTATCTAAATGTAGTTACTATAGGGATCTTAGTTTTCTAATGACTTCTGAAGATTAACTTTTTCATTCTGATTCTTTTGAACTCTGATATTCGTCTTCACTCAGAATCACTTTTTTTTTTTTTTTTTTTTTTTTGGAGAGAGAGAGAGGGGGGGGGGGACCACCATCAGGCCCCTCTGGCAGAGAAGTTGTAGGGTCTCACTGTTATAAGGCTTGTTCTTTTTCCTTGGCTTTTGTCTAGAGCAGCTAAAAGGACACTTCTTAAAAGATGCCTCCTTGCAAACCCATAAAATCTCATTCCAAGCTGGAGGAGAAAGTAATTTATTTCAAGCCAGCACTTCAAAATGACTTAAAGAGCTAGTACGTGTTTCTGTTTACACACTCACACTCCAATGACCCGAAGTCACAGTTGCCAACCTTTGTGATCCAAAAAATGGGGAGCTTTTGCTTTGGACACAATTTACGACATAAATGGAAAACTAAGCTGTAAATAGATGGGACTATTTACAGGACTAAGAAAGGGCAATTTTGGAATATGTAGAAATTTTCTTCTTATAGCAAATTTACATCAGAAAAATAAGAAATTACATACTGAACTTAAAATACCGATGTTAAATCTTAACTGAAATGAAATTTTATATACCTTTATCCAAACACTTGCACATAATTTATACTTTATGAGAAATACAAGCGCGTATGTTTGTATCCCTTTTGCGATCACCCGTCGAAAAATAATAAAAATAAAAATGGCGCTATATAAATCATTTTTTTTATAAAAATGGTGGATGTTGGGGGAACATTTTTTTCTTGCAATAGACACTCAATACTGTAATAATTACGATTATAGTTGAAATTAGGCGCGACAAGCCGCGACACACCTTCAAAAAGCTTTTTGAAATGTGGATCTTTGAAAAAAAATTAGAAAAAAAAAGTTTACAATTTTTTTAAATAAAGTCACATAATTTTTTCAAGCTAATAGATACATATAATTAAAATACATATATTTTACTACAATTATACTTAGTATCAAATCAGTAAATTAATTTAAAGAGCCCGTAAAAAATGCAAGACGAAGTAATAGGAAACGCTGAAATCTCTTGCCGTAAATGAAGAAACTTGCTTTTAAACCGAGTGTTGCATCTTTTGGATATGAATTATGGTCGAAAAACATGCATTACATGATGAATCAGTTACTAGGCTATCCAAAAACATATATATTACTGTTTTTAAACAAATTTAAAATTTTCGACTTTTGGCCAGGATTTTGATACGAATACTCCACTGTGCGGCGGTTAGTTAGAAGATTGACATATACATCCATTTTATGGAAGTAAAATAGGATCTTTCACATTAATTTCCTTTTTCTCGATGGAGGGGGCGGGGCGACCGCCCCCCTCCCCTCCTTTAATCCGCCCTTGTTACGATTACATGAAGTCTGGTTGGACGTCTATTTAGTTGGATTTCTATATTAATATGAAAATGCTTGCGCTTCAAAGGCTTGAATTTATCATTCGTTTGATTTCCCTTATCTGCAACCAACAAAAAAAAAAGGAAGAGTGTTCAGTTTCCCACCGTGACGCAGGTAAGACTCGCGGCCATGATTAGAGACTATTCGAAGGTGGGTGGGTGGGGGGGGGGGGGGAGAAACTCTCATGCCTGTCTTAATTTTTTGCATATCGTGATCTAGCATGTTGTGGTTAGCTGTACAACTGCTGGTCGTTGGTTGCGTTACCGTGGCTACGGAAATCACGACCGAAGATGCCTTAGAAAACAGTAAGTGTTATTTTTATTTGCAATCCGTTGTGACTAGGGTGACTATGATGCTTTTGTGCCCAGGGCACTTTCCAAATTTTGTGTCCCTATATATTTGGCTGGTTCAATTTTTGTTCGCGTACACATCGCTCTAAAGTCAATTCTTTGGCCTATTTCTGCATTTGCGCCCAGGGCATGTGCTTCAAGTGCTTGTGCAATAATCAAGGCCTATTGCCAACCGACCCGCGAGAGCCAGGACGTCCCGTTTCTAGGGCTTTAGAGAACACATCCCACGAAAGGTGTGTGCGGAACGCCCATGTCCCGTTTTTTTAATAGAATAAGAAATTTAATAGTTTGATAAATTATAATGATTTAAGAGAGGAAATTTTGAACATTAAGTTTCTTTTCTTAATCAATAGGATCTCCGCAGAAGGGATTATATACTTTAAGTTTCTTTTCCAACTAACAAGGGGACTCTCAGACTTTGGGATCACCGATTTTGATGAAATGTTGATGGGTTATAGGGGACCCACAGCAAAGTAAAATTCCAAAGAATTGGCCAGCAACTCTTACTTATCTTCAAGAAAATTCCATTTGAAGATTTAAGACATTGTTATAAACGAATTATTTGGCAAGTCGTTTGCGCTTTCGGTGGTGACGTGGATTCGCTGGACGACGGAGATCGAAAGGTCCCTGGCTCGAATCCGACTCATCGCGCTCTGCTTTTTCTCCCTTAAAATTTCATAACACAGTTTAAAATTATTTGAAAATTGACGTTATTTATTGAATAAACACTAATGACATAGCATTGAATAACAACAAATGAAAATGACGGAAATGAGAAACACCATTTATCAATCACGTTTCGAAAAATGTTTCGCTGTGCAAGGGGAAGGTCGTGTACCTTGGAGGTATTTTCAAACTTGATTTTTTACAAAAAAAAAGTGCTTGGAAAATCTGTAAAACATTTCCTCCCCATAAATTTAAAGATATCGGGAGTTACATATATTTTTATAAAATGTCCAAACAGATTTCTGTACTCATTTTTTATTATTTAAAAAATAGCTTACAATACAGCCAAGGTACGCCACAAGTGGTGTACCTTGGAAATATTTATATTTAACAGATGAAGTACTAAACAGCATGAAGAAAAGTTGGTTTATTATTTGTTTACAGTACTCTGACTTTGCATAGGCCTAATTTGGACTAACATTAGTCTAATTAGTTTTAAATTTACAGTTTTTAAAACATAAAATTGTTCATATAACTAAAATAATAAAGTTGGATAGCTTAGGCATAAAATAAAATTTACTCAAATAAAAATAACCACTGTTTAATATCTTCTCTTTTATGTGTAAGCCATTTAGTTCTATTCCACGTTCAGGTGATCTAAACTTATGCCAAATGATAATTTTTCAAAAATGCAAAGTGCAAATTATTCTAAAAATGCAAAGTGAAAAATATTATTCATGAAACAATAATATATAAATAATTATTAATATATTTATTAAAATATTTATTTACTGTCTAATACTAAGCTCAAATAACTTTGCTTTTGAATTTATATTTAGCTTTACAACTTCAGGAATTTAACAGTCCTACATTTAGATTTAGGCCTATTTGACCATCACTTTGGTTATTAAAGTAAAGAAATACTTTCTAACAACTTTTACTGATAAATTTTGGAAGCGTACCTTGGTGGTACCCGTAAGGTACACAACATTAGCTACCTCCAAGGAACACTGCACGCAAGTGTTTTACAATATGGCTTCCATCTTATTATTCTAAGAATTAACCGTTTTCAAATATACATAAATGTAGCTGAAAACATGCTTTTAAACTTTTGATTATTAGTTGAAAATAAAATTTAATACTTACAGATGTGGGAGAAAAATAATATGTCCTTGAAATGTAACTTTTTGATGCTAAACCAAACTTTGGTTTTTACATCAGCAACACGTGTGTTGATCAGTCATAGAACAACTTCCCATGAGCCTCTAGTAACAAATATATGCAACTAATATTTTTATTTAAATTTATCGCTCCTGGTGGCTGCACAATCAATGTGCCTCGAAGGTACACATACCTCCAAGGCACACCACCTTCCCCTACTTGAGGTGCGTATCAGATGCGTACTTGAGGAAGGGTGATACTTGTAACAAAAACATGAGAATCAAATTGTTAGGACATCTACTGCAGCATATGAAAGCAATATTTTTGCATTCGAATGGTCTTTTCGAGGTCATCATTCTGTTTCTGAGGAAGAAATTTCATTTACATTTAGAAATACCTGTCTTTCGTCAAAAAATTTCGTGTATAAAAATATAATGAGTGTGTATAAAAATATTCGTGTACAATAAAAGTGTATAAAAATTTCTCGGCGGCCTATGCACAGTGATGGATCCAAGTAGAAGGCAAATTCGCAACTATGCCCACTGTTGAAACCATGCTTAACCCTTTGCCACGTGGTGGTTGCGAGTGAAACCACCTTATTTTAGCGTTTTCATTGGCTGTCAAAAAAAAAAAAAAAAAAGATTAAATGGCCCAAATGAAAAAGTGCGGCCGTTGTAGTCGATCTATTTAACTAAAGACAACGTGGCAGTCCTTCGAATCTTCAATCTGACGCAACAGAGATCAGGAAGTTTTCCGACACAGCTGGCTGCGAGCTCTCGAGCTCTGTGGCGCTTATATACATATATTTTTTTTACTAGAAGTGAAAGCGCTTAAATAAAGTGGCTTCACGGCGCAAGAAGCGAGCATGAAAGGGTTAAACTAAAAATGTGTTCTCCTTGTTACTGAAATAGCCCAAGCCGCACTCTTCTTGGATGGCTGCTCTCAAAGCTGTGCGTGTTTATCTAGGGACTTTATGTCCGATGAAATTTATGGCACCGATAATGAGCGGCAATAATGATGGAACATAACGGTTTGGTCGTGATAAGACGTCAGCTGTTGGCGATATGCAGGCATCCTTGTGTACACCACAAGGATATATGTCTATTTTATCTCCGCAGTGTCGTATGTATAGGTTTTCATTTCGGAGGGGGTTGATCTAGTAATTAAATTTTTGTGAAAGTTTTTTTAATTAATGAGCTTAATTTTTGTTTGTTTTTTTAATTAATGAGCTACTCATAAAATTAATATAGGAAGTTTCTCTCATACTCTGACACTTTTTTGAGAGGGGTACAAAATTATTGATATTTCTAGAAAAATGCGACCATTAAAAAATAAATAAATAAAAAAATAAAATAAAAAACAGAAAATTAAAAGGCCTTCCGTGTTTTTTGAATAAATATTGAAATATTTCAGTCATTTTTGGACTATATCATTTTTGGAAAGACGTATTTCTGTTGTGATACCTCAAGAGATGCCTGATTAGATACAAATTCTCATTCTTTTTTTTCAGGACACCTAGGTCTGTTCCAAGGGGATATAATGCTAAGGAACAAATCCTACTTCACGGTAAATTTTATTTGCATGTACATTGCATTCTAAAATTCTGAGTCTGACACAAACAACTAGTTTTTATTTTTCGTGCAAGAAATTTTTTTGTATGTTACTGACATTCGCCAGGGCATACCCCACGGTGGAAATGCTGCCCTTACAATTCTTTTACAAGAACAGTGAAGCGAATTTCAATAAATTGCGGTCTATGTGCAGTAACTGTTCCAAGTACACTTTAACGATGGTCTCCTCCAAAGAAATCACAAACTAATTTTTTACGGCATGTGCCTGTGATGTAAAAGGGATCGAAATCATTATTTTCAATATGAAACAGCTTTTTGTATGATTTGGAAAGTGGTATGTCACATATTTTCCTTTGTCATAACTGAGTACACTTTGAAGATACAAATAAGAGAGTTTTTTTTATGTGTCATTACTTTTTAATGATCTTCCTGAATTACAAATGAATATTATCTGATTAACCAAAATTTATCTAAGGGGGTCGTATAAAATTGTTTAAGTACAAATTTTTGAAAATTATTTGTAACAATATTTCGTATATAAACGCATTTACAAATTTTTGAAAATTTATTTGTAAGAATATTTCATGTATAAATGTATTTATATATTTTTAAAAGTTATTTTGAGTACTTTTGCAATTTAAAACGATCACTGACTTACGCAGGTTAAAATGAAGAGCGTGTTTCAATCTTTGCAAAGCACCCTGTATTTACTTATAACACACTATTTCTCTTTATCTTGAAATGAAATGAAACAGTCAAATCTACTCATTCATCTAAATAATAAAAGTTCAGTTCGTAACGCTAGCAATTTTTTTTTTATGCAGTTCGAAAGATCTCTAAAAAATTTACCTTTCTTAAACTTGCCGCTTCTCCCAAATCTAAATATCTAGCGAGATATCACGCCTTGAAAAAGTAAACACAGAATGGAACCAAATGATTCATTCCCGGGATTTTGACAAAAAAATCATGGGACATAATCTCTGGCGTGGATCGATTAGATGACGTCTTAGCGACGTCATACTCCTTACTTAAGTTCTATTTAACTGAAAAATTGTGACAGACTTTATTTAGAAATTTATTTAGAAAGCTTAAAATTTTGCTTGCACAACCAAGGCTAAATTGCATAACTGTGCTTCACCTGGATAACCATACTTCACAAGTTTAGCCTTGGCGCAACACTTAAATATCCATTTGTAGGAATTCTTTTTTAGAAATTGGCAACGTAAACATATATTGTTTTTGTTTTTGGAAGCATGGAGGTATATTCCGCTTTTTTTTTTCATTGCTCTAACCGGAGTGTTTTTACGGCCTGACATTTTGTGAAATCATATTTTAAAAGTGTTTGAGTGTTTTAGACTGTTTATTTTGTTTTTGTTGTACCCGTTTATTTTGAATTCGTTTAACCGGATGGATTTTGATTTCAACGTTGTTGGGTCGTAACTTTTATTTAGATTGTTTTGGGGCATTTGTTTTGTTTTTTTCGTAAATACAGAAGTGTTTGTTTAATTTTGAATTCATTGTTGTGGGAAGATTTTTTAAAAAAACTTCTTAAAAAGTTGCCATTGGCTCTCTTCAGTTCAAAAGCCGCAATGTTTTTAAACGTTAAAAATGTTCAAATGTAGTGTTTTTGTGAAAACTTATTTTAATGGATTTTGATTTCAACGTTGTTGGATTATAGCTTTTATACAGGTTACTTTGGTGTCGGTTATTTTGTTTTTGTCGTAAATCTATAATTACTAGCTTGCGGACGACCCGCAGGTTGCAAATTTCGGTTGCGAAGAGGACCGTGTGCCGTAGGTTGCGCAAGCCAGTCGCGAAGTGGTCAGTGTGCTCTAGGTTGTACATTTTGGCCGCGAAGCGGCCATCGACGGCCAAAACTGGTCGCCGAAGGCGGATAGTATCTGAATAAATGACTGACAATAAACAAACTATAAACGCATATTACATGTTTACTTTTCCACCCCGATAATTATGCTTTATCAATTACCAGTGGCAGGCGCGTAGCCAGGAAAATTTTTCGGGGGGGGGATATGAACTTATATGTGTATAAATAGACGGAATTTCATCACTAATCCAAACATTTCGGGGGGGGATATATCCCGATATCCCCCCCCTGGCTACGCCCCTGACCAGTGGAATTACAATGTATTTGTTGCTCTTGAAAATATATATCAGTGTTGAGAATACATTTTTACAGATTATTTGTGGAGATAAATAACGTAATTATTTAATTTGTCCACATTAACAATCTTCTCCCTATCACGTGCAAAAAACAGCCATGATATGATCAAAATAAATATTATTATGAATTTATAAAAGTTTTGTATTTGTACACTTAAAAAAAATACTTCTACAAAAAATGATTTGTTTAGATCGATTTTTCTTGCATTTTTAAAAGTAATGCGGCAGCTTTAATTACTCAAGCTTTTTACTTGCTAGTTTCATTTAAGTAAAAATGAAAATGCAATCATACCAATATATCGAAGTACAAACGTAATTTAAATTCAAATGTACAATGGATATATATAGATAACTGAAATTGGCGTCAGAATTATTCTTATTAAATTTAAAAATTGAATAATAATTTTTAAACACCCATGTTTCACGTTGAAGTTCAGTACTGCTGCATTCCTCAGCTATAATTTATGTCAAGTCCTTATTGTGAAACACGATTTTCTGATTTGTAGGTCCCAAATACTTAAGTCTAATAGGTTTCCGTTCCGATTTGTTCCAAGGTAATCAGACGTATCAAATGATAGCTATTACAGTCGGTAACTATTACACTATGCTTTTCAAACTATTTGTAAACAGTATACCACTGGCAAGTCCTAAAGAAAGTTGCTTTATTTTCGAACACCCTCATTCGATTAGCAAGAAAAATATGATTTCCAGTGTTATTTAGGCAACGAATTTAACGTTGATTTGCGCAGATGGGAAAAAAAATAAATAAAGGAAGAAAAAAGAAAACTTGCAAACATCAGCTATGACAAAGAATTATAAATTCCATTTCAAAAAACGCAACATGAGGTTGCCAGAAAGAAATTGATTTTCATTCGCTCGTTCTTTTTATTTACAGAGAGTAGATACGGTCACAGGGTCGAGAAAAATTAACCCCTTTAAAAACCGACATTTCTGACTGTTGTCTAGATTCCAGTTTTTTTTTTCCCTTTGACTAATGATCATCCAAGCTCATCGTAAATACCTGCAAAGCCCTACAACTTCTTTTGATTTGATTTCCCTACAGAGCGAGAGAAAAAAAATGAAGATATTTGGGCTACATTACCTGTAGGAATGGAAATGGGTCAATTATTTAATTTTTACACGCTTTCGGTGGTCTTAAAACTCTTCCACTATGGCAAGGGAAAAAATAAAAGTCTCTTTGCAGGTAGAGGGAGAAAGAAAGTCGAATAGAAATTAGCTAGTGTGTTTATTTACATGTATAAAACACTATTAGATCCCGTTGCTAAGTGGCCAGCTTATAGTCTCAAACATTACATGCGTAACCTCGGCGTGTATTATTAATCACCGGGATCACCTTGAACAAGTGAATTTGGATTACCAAAGGTAATTGTATTTTTTTTTTTTTGTTTTTACAAGTATGAGACCAATCTTTTTTTTTTTTTTTTTTTTTTTTTTTTTAAGAAAGAAAAGAAAACACTGGACCCCGATCTGGAGTACTGGGTAAGTAAACTAGTACGCAGAAACTCTATTAAGTTTCTGCTTACTAGAAAAAAATAAAAACCAGAAGAAAAAAAAATGCAGAAAAGTAAGAACATTGTTTACAGGTCAGAAAGATACTTTAATTCTCTTAGCATTAACGTATGGATGTTTTCGAAAATGCGGTCGATTATTTGCGCTAAGGATCTAGGTCGAAGGGGAGAGGGTGGCGCCCTCCGTGGGGGTCTTTTGAAAGGGTCCTAACCCTTATCTACGCTAAGTTTCGGAGAAAACCACGGAAAACTCCGAACGGCTAGGTCGGTGGGCGCGTCCTGGGTTTGAACAAGGCACTTCCCATCTGCCAGTTGGGAGCGCTGTGCGCTTGGACAGTGGTGGGGCACATGGACTTATGGATTTGTTTGTGTTTTTATGGCAAAGTACGCGTAGGCTATCTGCCCAGGATGGGGGGAGCCTCTGTCGGAGGGCTTTTTGAGGGGCTCTGACGCGTATTCGCGTTACATCTGCAGAAAACCAACCAAAAGTCCAGGCCGTTAGATCAACAGCCAACACTGGACCTTCGCACTTCATGTGGTTGCGATACAGATCCGAAAAAAATTACAATGTTTCTTTACAAGTTGTACTGTGCGCGATCAGAAACAGTGAGCTAATAACAATTAGCTCATTCACAGACAGACTCATTCACACTTAGAAACATTCAGGAAAAAAATCTTAAACATACGGTATTTAGCTAAGCGTATTTTTTCTAAGCGGATAACGCCTCGGCCCATTTTTGAAGGCGATTTCTGTGTTTAAGCATTTTTTTCTGAAAGGTTGCATCATATGGGTTAATTCTTTGTATCAGTACCTATTTGGTGAAGAAGTATCATCCAGTTTTCGAGTGTTTAACATCAATGGTTTATTTTTAAAACCATTCAAAAGTTCTGTGGTGTGATAAAATTAAACGGGATGAAGAAGGAGGTTTCAGCAGAGCTTATGGGGTAGCATAGCTGGTATACATTACGCATGCAATAACCTTGAAACGTCGATTATAACAATCGGGATAGATTTCGAAGAAGTTTATTTAAATTAATAAAGGCTATTTTAACGGTGGCTGATAGCTCGTCTAAAGCATGAGTGAACTTTGCAGGTGGAGATGGAATCGATAAGTGACGCAGACAGAAGAGAGAACACATTAAGCCAATTTGGCGATAGCGCTAGGAGCAGGAAAGAACGGTCTCCGATATAATGGCCAGATTGGAAAAAAAAAAAAAAACTAGTTGGCTGTTAGATATGACACAATAGTAATAAAATTCGAATGTGGGCTCGCCAACAGGGATATGTAAGGAGAGCTTTAAAGTGAAGTAATTTTACAGAAGCCCCGTGGGTAAACACAAAAGGGAATGGATAGCACGAAACAGGATCGGCAGGAAAGAAAAATAATACCTTAACGGTAAAATCCAAAGTAATTTACAAAACGGAATTAAAATAGTGTGACGGAGAAAGATGAAAATTTAAAAAGTCAAAGAGCATTAAATTTAGAATAAAGAAAGTAAAATCAAAATCATTAAAAATATGTGATGAACTGCATCATATATGGCATCTGCAGTTTCTTCAGAGGAACAGCCTTAAAGTATGTCCAATACTTGTGCTCTTAGTTTCGCATTGAAACAATTTAAATGCAACGGCACTTTTTTATGTGACTGACATATGCTCTTGATTTTATTATTATTACTATTACTATTATTACTATATTTCTGTAGGATAGAAATGCCATCACTAATAAAGACGGCAGATGGCCCGGTGGAGTAGTAGCGTATGCTTTGGTCGGTGATTATGGTGAGTGTACATTTATTTATTTATTTTTCAGTTTAGATTTTTCTTACTTTAGGAGGTGTACCAATATCTTAAAATCAAAATTCAAAGGATTTGTATAAACAAAATTAAGAAAATATTTTTAACACTTTGAGGTCTATAAGCCCGAGCAGCACTCGGGTGGCCAATTTCGGTGAAGCGAACTAAATAAATTATTTAAGTTTTAAAACAATTTATGCAGAAGTTTGGAAATGGTAGTTACAGTAGCTGCTAACAGATGTCGCTGCACGTCGAGAAGCTCGTATTATCAGGCATAAGTAAGTTCCGAAACTGCAAGCAGTCACAACAGAACCTTTTAAAAGCAAGCAAACGAGCAATGAAATTTGTCATCAGTTTTCCGAGAGTTTTGAAGTTGGGCAATTTTATAGATTTCGATGTGCTCTTTCCGAATTTCAACTTTGGTCCCTCGTATCTTTGCCGCTCGCGCCGCTATATTCGAAAAATGGCGCCCAAAAGCATTTTTTTGCCAATATCTCCTCTCCGACTCATTTCACGAAAAAAACAATTACAAAAAAAAAAAAAAAAACTAGAGAAAATTTCCCACAATTTATGTAATTACCTTTTTTTCGTAAAATCAATAGTTTTGGCGTACGAGCGCCGCAAAGTGTAGTTCTGTATGCGCTTTGGCCAAACAACGCATTTCCACATCACCTTGTGCGGTAGAGTAAGCTGAGTTTTTTTCTTTTTTTTTTTTCCCGTGGTATCCCCAGTAGGCCCCATTAGTTGTTGGCGAAGATGTAGATCTTCTTATTCTTTTGACGGCTGTATCTACCCGTTAAATCATATATATTCTCAAATCAGGAAAAGGAAAAATTTCGCAACAAATATACACTGCTGGCCACCCAAATTGCAACACCAAGAAAAACAAGAGATATCACAACAAAATTTATTGTTTAGATAACATGTTGACCAAGTAACAAATGATTAAATTTACAGCATTCTATGAAGCGTGGTTCCTGCCAAAATCAGTACCCAGAGTAGCCGCCGTTGTTGGAGATCACAGCTGCCACACGCCTCGGCATTGATTCAAAGAGACTTTGAATGTGTTCTTGGGGTACAGCAGACCAAGCAGCTTCCACACGTTGCCAAAGTTGATCTGGTGTGACAGCTGGGGATGAACTCTGGGTCAGTCGTTGAGCAACCATGGACCACATGTTTTCTATCGGCGAAAGATCCGGAGAGCGCGCCGGCCAGGGAAGCAATTCAATCTGGTGATTGACGAAGAACCCTTGGACAATGCGTGCCACGTGTGGCCGTGCATTATCCTGCTGAAATATGGCTGTTGGCAAGCCCTGAAGGTAAGAAAGGACAACTGGCTCCAACACCTCGGAGATGTAGCGCTGGCTGGTTAAAGTACCGGCAATGCGTACTAGAGGAGTGCGAGAGAGATATCCGATACCGCCCCATACCATAATACCCGGTGCAGGACCAGTGTGACGGTGCATAATGCAGCTGTTCAGCATCCTCTCTCCACGGTGTCTCCAGACTCGAATCCGACCGTCGTGGTGTTGCATACAGAAGCGTGACTCGTCAGTAAAGAGAATTTCATTCCATTCTGTCGTCCACATCCTTCTTTCATCGCACCATTGGCGGCGGAGACGTCTGTGGTTCCGCGTCAGAGGTAGACAAAGCAACGGACGTCTTGCGGACAGACCATTCTGCTGTAAACGACGTCGAAGGGTACGCGCAGACACTGGATGATGCGTTACAGACTGAATCTGCTGTGATATGGTTCGTGATGTGACTGAGCGGTCCGTCACTGCCATGCGTACAATCTGCCTGTCATCACGTGACGTGGTGCACTGAGGTCGATGCGGTCGATCACGTCTGTCCGTCGTACCCTCCTGCACCCAACGATCACATATCCGCATCACAGTTGTTTGGTTTCGTCCAATACGACGACCGATTTCCCTGAAAGATAACCCACAATCTCGGTATGCCACTATCCTTCCTCTGTCAAACTCGGATACTTGATCAAAAGATGATCGTTGTTTCCTATGAGGCATAATTTATCGTTTTTTTGAAAAAAAAGCAAGAAAAACACAATTGCTGTACTTGAAACCGTCGAAATCTCCAAGCCTTAAATAGCGCTTTGAGGTGGCGCCACAGGCGCGCTTGATGTGCGTCTGCGCTGAAATTCTAATCATTTGCATATCTCACCTCAGCTAATGCATGTTATAAATTTCATATTATTTGCATGCTTCCTTCAGGGTGTTGCATTTACGATGGCCAGCAGTGTATTTAACAAAAAGTATCATAGATAAACCAGCCGCAGATCATATTTTATTCTTGCATGCCTTCAGCGGCTGTGATACAACATCAGTATTATTTAATCAAGGAAAAAGGAAATTTATTGGTGTACTCCGAAACAATCCAGATTTAAACTTGGTTATCCAGGTATTCAAAAATCCGAATGCTGATCCAGAGAGCATTGCTAAAGCTGGAGAACACTTCCTTCTTGAATTATACAGTGACAGTAATGTGAAAAGTAAGAAAAGTATGTCTTTAAATAACTATAGACATACATGCTTCACAATATCAGCATATAAAAGTAAATTTAGCATTGCGTCGCTACCACCAACAGAAGGAACAAGACAACATTCGCTCCGAACCTATCATCAGGTTCAGCAGTGGTATGGGAATGAACAAATGCAGAGTAATGGGGGTGGAAAAGAAACAATGACGGGCTAATGCCTGTCACCACACTCGAGTCCCCAGCTCCTGTTAAAACTTATTTCTTGTTAAAACTTATTTCTTGCAAACGCAGAAAGAGATATTAGAAAGCCTGTGGATGCAGAAAGACTGGGTTAAAGTTCTCCGTTATATCAACACCTCCTACATATAGAAAGCCTAACAACTGAAGCTTTGACGTCACCATTAGGCCTTCAAGAGTGACGTCAACACAGTTTTACATTCATAAAGTAAAACTATTTAAATTTTCTGGTGAATGCTGTAAATATTAGAAAATAAGTTAAAGATAAAAATAAAATACCTTTGTAGTACAAAACAATTCATTATGACCTATTTCCTTATTACACTACATAATTAGTTACAGTTAAAAACTTGCCTTTTGCCGCAAAATTAAAATTTTCTATTTCAAATCAGTAAAATGCTGTTGTGCGTGTGTAAATTCACCAGAAATTTTAAATAATTTTACTTTATGAGAGTTAAATTGTGATGACGTCATTCTTGAAGGCCTACTGATGACGTGAAAGCTTGGGAACGTACCAGTTGTTAGGTGGGGGGAACGTACCAGTTGGCTTTCTATATCTAGGAGGTGTTGGTTATATGCACGAATTGCAATGGTACCTGTGATAACTCGCAAGTTCCATTACAAGATAGTGATGATGAGGAAGAATCGGAGACTATTTTCGAGCAAACGTATGATGAAATCGAGAACGAAGAAGATTGCGATGAAACTGACAATCCCATCACGGCTGATGTGGAAGAAATTTCGGGCTGTGACATTTCGATCGGCACTAGAGACAATGAACTTGCAACACCTGATCCATCAAGAACAGCGAAGCGAAGGAGAATGCGCTAAATTTTGGATTAGTTAAATCAAGGATGGGCAAACTTTTTCGGTCGCAGGCCAAAAATCGAAAAAAAAAAGTTCGGCGGGCCAAGGTACATTTTTCTAAAATTTTAAAAACAATATACAAGTATTACAATTTAAATATGTTAATGAGATGAATGAAATTTCTATTTCATTTTTAAAAGTTCCTTATATTGAGTGTCGAAGTGAGATGTACTCATTCTAAGGAACGAGGCTAAATGCTCATCTGCCAGTCTAATTCTGAAAGAATTCTTTCTAAGGTTCATAGTTGAAAACACTTGTTCACATATATAAGATGAAGCAAACATAACACTGATTTTCTGAGCGTGAGATATTAAATTTGTGAAACGATAATGATTTGTAAAACTCTAACTTTGGAATATTTAGAAACAACTGCTTGAGATGATCGTTAGATTGCAACTTAACTAATTCAAGCTGCAAATCTAACCTCACTGCTTCAGAATTTATGTTCAAAGGCATGGTAAAAATATCCAATTCTGTTTGAATGGCACTGAAATCTTGAAATCTGCGTTCGAACTCGAAATGCAGTTTTTTCAAGCCGTCTTCACAATTCTTAAGCTTCTCTTCATTTATTGAGAGTATTGCATTTAACCTCGAGTAATGAGACAAGTCGTTCTTAGCTAGCTACCCAGCAATCAGATTAGGTTTTAGTTTAAAAGCTTTGAGATGGGCCCAGATATCGTCGATAAATTGATTTTTCCCTTGCATCTTGACATTCAAGTTGCTCATATGACAAAGAAGATCTGTGAAAAATGCAAAGTCCGAAAGCCATTCTGTATCGTCTTACATTTCGCACTCCGCAGAACACTGTCCCTCATGGAAGAACGACGCAATGTCGTCTTTCAGCTGCCAAACTCGCTTAAAAACACATCCTGCAAAATTCTAACTGCGGACCGGATAAAACCTTCCGGCGGGCCGGATTTGGCCCGCGGGCCGTAGTTTGTCCATCCCTGAGTTAAATGCATGTGGATTAGGCTTATTGGGGATACCACGGAAAAAAAAAAAAAAAACGCGCCGCTTACTCTACCTCACAAGGTATGGTGTGGAAATGAGTTTTTGGCCAAAACGCATACTGAACTACACTTTGCGGCGCTCGTATGCCAAAACTATTGATTTTACGAAAAAAAAGGTAATTACATAAATTGTAGGAAATTTTCTCTAGTTTGCTTTTTTGTAATTGTTTTTTTCGTGAAATGAGTCGGAGAGGAGATATTGCCAAAAAGCTGCTTTTGGGCGCCATTTTTCGAATATAGCGGCGTGAGCGGCAAAGATACGAGGGGGCAAAGTTGAAATTCGGAAAGAGCACATCGAAATCTATAAAATTGCCCATTTTCAAAACTCCCGGAAAACTTTCCAGGTAACGCCCTTTTTTTTATCAAATGGCTGGACTAAGCTTGTTATGCCTGAATGGAAAGAATTTCTATGCCACAGAAACCTGACAATTCAAGTTCATCCAGCGTGTAGGTATGGTTCCGGTAGACAGTGGCCGCATTCATAAACGCCAAACGAGTTACACTCGTGCAACGAGTTTCCATCCAAGGTGTTCGTAAAGGAAACTGAGTGCATTCAGTTTATAAACTAAAGCGTTCGTATACAAAACAGAGTGTGTTTAGTTTCAAACTAAATAAACACAGAGAGAAGCAGGCTCGTCCATTTGTTTAGAGGACACATTTGCTGCACGTTGTTGTTATGAAATGGCATCTGTAGTTACGAAAAGAATGTTGTTATGAAAAGTACTTAACGTTTGCTGAAGCTGCTGGAAACTGCAACGAATATACAGAATTTTTCAAAGATAATCATTTTCTTGCATTTTTCATTTTAATAAATTCAAAATGCATATTTTTAGTGCTGAAATAGATGTTGATTTAAACCGTTATAACCGGAATGTGAACTTCTCTTGCTAAATAATTTTGAAAAAATGCAAGTTTCAGTTGAGATTTCTAAATTTTGATATGTATTCTTCAATTATGGTCACTCTTTCTTTTAAAAGCCCTGTTGATTGTATATTGAGTATGTTTTAAAAACCCTCCTCAGCAAAAATAACAGACATTAAATGTAAACAAACACGTTTCCTAGGCGAGGAAACTAAATAAACTGAAGTTGTTCGTAAAGACAAAAGAAACTGACAGCCTCTGATAGCACTAAACACACGCATTCCAGTTTTCTTACGAAAACTCGTGCAACGAGTTTGTCGTTTACGAAAATGCACCCAGTGTGTCCCAAGAAAGTTGTCACGAAGAATCAAATCGAGAGAATATAAAGGCCTGTAATTGCTGCGCCATCTGTTAGCAGGCGGGTATATTCCGCAATCGGGGGCATATCGCCAAGCTGAATACGCCACCAAAGCTTACGATAAGTAAACAGGCTAGGCATCGTTTCTAGTCGTGCTGAACTACCTAGCAGCTCTTTTACAGCCGTATTGTCGCTGCTTCTGTCATAAGGAAATTGTGATTGGCCAAAGAATTTAACTGTCAACCGAACTACTTGTACTTGACCATAACCTCCTAGATATAGAAAGTCTTACCTACGTCAAACCAAGTCACCAAGCTTTGATGTCATCACCAGGCCTACGATTGTGATGTCATCACAATTTTGATTTCATACAGTAAAATTATTTAAAATTTATCGTGAATGCTACAAATATTAGAAAATACCTTAAACTAAACATTAAAATACCTTTCTCATACAACATTATTCAGTATGATCTATTTCCTTATTATATTATCTAATTAATCATGGCTAAAAACTGACATTTGCAGTAAAATTATATTTCTTATCTTAAATTATTAAAATATTGCTAATCATGGGTAAATTCACCACAAATTTTTAATAGTTTCATTATGTGAACTAAAATTTTTAAATGTAGGCCTAGTGCTGACGTATTCAGCTTGTTAGTCTTTTTGTATCTAGGATGCGTTGACTTGACACGCCCCGCGCCGTGATTCTTTCGAAGTCGTGTTTTTTGTTTGTTGTTGTTGTATGTTAGCTGAAGTTTGAGGGTTTTGAATGTTGGTTATTTTTGGGAAGTGAAATTTATGTTTGCTTTTATATTAAATGTAGAAAAGTTTTGTAGAGCTGTAATAAAATCGCTTTAATTTACGAGATGTTTGTTAATCCTCAATCAAGTGAATTTTGGTGAATAGGTTGAAAATGTTTGTTGTGAAGAATATTTATCGAGCCTGTATTAGTCCGAAGTTATTCTGCTTATTTGAATTCTGCTTGATGGATTTATTTTGTGATAAAGGCCTGTTGTTGATGAATAAAAACGTTCTTTTAGGCCATTAAAGAACGAATAGAATGCAAAATTTGTAATAACGAATAGAATGCAAAATTTGAGGCATGTGCTCTTATTTATTTAAATGTTTATTCCTTGCTTTACGGTATATTGATTTATAATTTAGACTTTTTATTGTTGTATGGTAACGAAATTATGCAAAGGTTTTAGTATGTTGTGTTATTTTTTATGAATTGGGAACAAAAAAATAGACATTTTTATGGTTTTAAGAAAGGTGGTTAATTTTTTTCGTTGCATGGGTTAGCTACTGATTTGCAGAATTCTCGTGTAATGTTTAGGGTCAATGTGAATTAATAGATAAGGATTTTTGAGTTGTCTGTGACGAGATTTGATACAATTCTCATTTTACTTGTGTAAATTTTGTGTATTTTGAAGTTATTAAAATTGCAAAAATCTTATGGGAGGGTAGTCGGTTTATTCTAGTATTTTTCTATAATTTTTAACAGTGTTTTTAACATTTTATGAGAAATTTTGCTGTATATTTTTCTGCAGACACATATTTCAGTATTTTGCATCTTCAAAAAAAAAAAAAAAAAAAAGCTAACGTACGTTTAGCCCCGTGGTAGTGTTTTATTTATGTTCATATTGTTTTTTATTGCATTTGAAATATGTGCAAAAATGTTTCAATAAGGTGTTAGGATAAGTTTATTTTATTTTTTGTTTTTTTACTATAAACGTTTATGTTATGTTTGTCGAGAACTAAGCCTGCCCCCGCTTAAGGAATCATTCCCTTAGCGGGTTTTAGAAGTGCTATTTCAAACTTGTGTGTAATAGTCCTCCAGCCTGTACAATAATCATACCGTTTGCTGTAGTCTTCTATTGATCTTTCTTTTTGCTATTTTTAACTTTAAAATCTACTTTCTACGGACTACTACTTTCTACATGGATTGGACACCCTGTAGGAAGTCATTGAAATGCCGGTTACAAAATAACTGAACGTCTGCTTTATGTTCTTCACTAATCAGGTGACAGTGATCGGGATGTCATACGCTCAGCGATGGAGGAGTTCGAGCAACGTACTTGCATACGATGGGTCGAAAGGACGGACGAGGACGATTACGTCGAAATCGAGAACGACATAGGGTAAAGTTTTTGCTTTATCAAAATCATTCGAAAGTTTTGCTATTGACATCAAATTAAAAGTACGTGAGTAACCTTGTTTAAACACAAACAGGAATGTTTGGCAGTGGTCCATTCTGTTAAAATCGTTTCTCATACGAACACCGAAAGTGAAGCACCGCCGACCTTGGTCAGCGCTTGATAGGATGACAACTTCTCTCGACTGGACTGCTGTGGGGCCGTGTACGCTAAAGTGGAACTGGTGCACGTAAAATCTGTTCTTGACTCGAAATGCCCTCTACATTGAAAATAAACTTCTGGCGATGACAAACCAGCTTCTTAGTCTCTGATCTAGCATGGTTAGGAGACCACTCATAGGGACAACGTCGACCTACCTATTTAGCGCTCTCATTATAAAATGACCAGCATATGCGGCCCTCTTAGTGGTCAAGCCTCCAATAGGCCGTTGACCCGGCAGTTAGAAGGATAAAAAAAAAAATTTCAATCTCGCACTGTCGTGCGGGTTGGAAATATGTATCTTGGCGACCATATAGGCACTTTTAGGGGAAAATAGTTTCATGTGTTTATTATGGGCATTGTCTTCGGTAGAATAGGACAAGGAGGAATTTTGAATATCGTTTCTTCTGCTTTTTTCCTGTTGCAAACATGGTAATCTTATGTAATCTTTGCATCCCTTCCTTCCTGGGAAATATTCTGCCGACGCCCATGGTCAGGGGGATTAGTGATGGACGTGAAACAAAAGATATCTCGCATTGTCTTGACGCGACGAGACTAGCAATTTTTTAGCGAGACGGAAAAGGAATTTTTTTGCGAGACGAGAGCCTCGCGCGAGATTTCTTGCGAGAATTTCTCATCTCGCATAAATTTACGATACGAATTACTTTTCAACCAACTGCAGTGCTGTATTTGAGGAGCCATCCTGAGAAGGGAGGGTACACTTTGCTTGAAGCCTGTACCGTTTAAATTGGCGTGTCCTTTGTTATCGTACCTGGTATACTATCAGCACTCAACAATACACACAAACACGCAACATTTAAAATTAGTACAGCACGAGGGATATATAAAACACACAAGTAGAGGATAAAAACAGAAACTGGAAAAAAGAATGAAAACAGTGAAGAGTAGAAGACAGAAAAAATAATAGGTAAACAGAGGAAAGATGGTACGCTAAGTCGGTACGGCTGATCATATTTAGATGGCGCCTGTAGAGATGGGGCGAGCAGGGGAAGGACCAGCTTACTCCCTCATCGTACCATCAATACTTTAAAATGATTCTGACTCCATTCGAACAATTAAAAACATAATTTATAAGCATAACAATTTAAAACATATTAACATCAAACTTAACAAAACATGTTAGTTAGAAAATAAAATGCCTAGGCCTTAACAATAACAAAAACTGCCGAAGCAGGTCCCTTTTTCCCGCCGGACGGCTGCACCGAGTAGGATTATATATCACAGCAATCCACGGGGACGAAACTTTGCACGCTGGACCAGGCGTCTGTTAGGAAAAATGGCTAAAGGTTCACGATACATCTTTGCTGTCGGCATGCAGCGACAGTCGGGAAGATGACGTCACTAAAAGGCAGTAGGCAAACATCCGACTTTAAAGTGAGAGGTCAAGTCGAATCACTAGCCGATCACCAGCCAAAATTCCAGTCTTGCCTGTAGGGCTCCAGGCACTACAGGCCCAGGGACAGTGGCGGCTCCTCCATTTGAGCACACGAGCACGTGAAACCCCCAAAGGAAAAACTAAAGAATAAACACATTAGCAAATTAACTTAAAAAATATTAAGCAGATTTCTAGATTTATGTGAATTTAAAGCGTGAGTTTTACACTCTCCCCCCTTCCCCTACTATTACTAAATAGGCTTATTATAGCTAACGCACTGTAGTGTAGGTTACTACAGGATAGTCAAATCAATCGCATGTGCGAACGGAAATTTTTCCCTCTGAACCTCTGTCTGGGATCAGAAGCTGGATCAGACAAATGAGAAGAAGTACGGCACTGATGAAATCATTCCGTTTGCACATTTTCATTGTGCACACAGGGCCAGTTTTTGCCGGTATCGCTTCCGGATTTTCCCTTGATTTGTTATGTTCGGTTAGTTAATTAATTTTTATTTCAGTTTCTTAATATTTACTTTATTTCAATCATTTTTCACTACATTATTTTTTTTACAAACTAGTGTAAATAATTAAGATGGAAGTAATAGACGTGTTTTGGAGCTAAAGCAATGGCATTTTTCAATATTATCCTTCGAAAAAAATTCAAATAAAATGAATCAAGACAGCACCTTTGCTAAAACTTATCTTGGTGACGAAATGCAAGACCAAAGATGACTTGTTTTCTTTCAGTTGCGTGCATTGTTTTCCTTTAACTGCTGGAAATGCAAATCTGTTTTAATTTGTAAGATGCGTCGTATCCGCATATTTAATTTTCGAAATTTGTTTTGTGAACTTCCTTTTAAATAACCCACGATCCGCCACTGCCCAGGGGCATTAACTTTGGGGACCCTTTTACTATCACAAGCATTTTAACCCATTTTTGACCGCTGCTAAATTTCGCAATGAAAAGCTTTTTTTTAAAGATTTCCTAAATTGAATTTTAAAATTACTTACGTATATTTGAGCAAGCTGCATTTAAAAATTTTTATTTCAATATTTGTAACCCGTTTGTATCACTAGCTCATGTGGACGCAAAGTCAGATATGACTATCCTATAACATACGTGAACAGGAATGGATATTATGACACTCCTATTCGTACTTTTGAAATTTAAGAAACGATAAAATATAATATAATACTTCAATTGTCCTTTATAAAAGAAATATGTTTATATTTTTTTATCATTTATACTTAGTACTTTTCCGTTTAAGACGTTTTCCACTTAAATTGTTTGATCAAATCTGGGAAAAGTTCTTACAACACACACACGCACTCACATGTGTGTGTGTGTATTGTCGGTTGTATAAGTGGGCTCCACCGTATTGTTATATGTCTATCTCGATAATAATTTTATGAAAAAAACCCTCCATGTTTAAATTTGTATGTGATAATTACAGAATAATATTTTTAAAGAAACCATTCATTTACTAATTTGAGCAGAGTAATCATTTCTTGTAAATAAAAACCAATGGAATTCAATCATCTTGTGAGAGAACTTTTTTAGATTGGTCTTTTAATTAGCTTCCCCCCCCCTTTCCAACTAATTACTGATGTCAACATAGATATTCTGTTTCATAGTTCTAATAATTCTTTTTTTTTTTGTAAATATTTAGATAGCTTAAAAATGAGGTTTCAATTGCAAGGGAGTTTTAATGTCTAATTCATATTTACGCATAATCCAGAACTATAAATAAATCATTCAAGTACGCTATCATTATTTTTTCATGGAAAAAATTTCAAACTTTTTAATAATGTCTAGCTATAATTATTACATTTTTCGAAATAGTTGATGAAAGTATGCTTACTGTCATATTTTATGTTCTGATTGGAAACTTCATCATTTTAATTTTTTGCTTACTTATAATATTGACTACATTTCATCAAAATGGACGATTACGTATATGTAATTAAATCTTATGGATATTTCATATTTTTCTTTAAAATAAATTAATATTTTCTAAAACGAGAAGGGAATAAGCAGCCTTCACTATAATTATCCCGTTCCCAATTGAAACTTTTATGAATTCACTATTCCGCACATTGGGCCGCTTAATTTGATTAAAATTTTATTTGCGCTACATGGCCTGAGTTCTGCATCATTTCTAATAAAATTCAAATCTTTATGTAATTTGAAATGCAAATGAAACTCCCATCAACCATGCATTTTACAATTACGCAGTTCCGGAAATAAATAAATAAAACCAAATATTTTTTCTGTATCATGTCACATTATATATAGGGATGGACGCGAGACGTGCGAGACGAGAATCGGGGCTGTCTCGTCTCGTCTCGCAGTGGTAAACCTCTGTCTCGTCTCGCGTCTCGTCTCGTCTCGCAAACACTGTGTCTCGTCTCGCGTCTCGCAAAGAAATTGCTGTCTCGTCTCGCGCGAGACGCGAGACGTCTCGCGAGTCTCGCAAAATTAAGGACTGCGATTTCGTTACCATTTTATACTAACTTATTATTGGGATTTTAGTGAAAATTATTATTAATAATAACAATTACTTACATATAGCCACATTAGTAGATATATTAATAACTATATCAGCATATAGCGGCATGTGAAGTAAAAGAAATTCAGATTTAACCCGTATATATAATGTCACACCGAAAATATAGTATTTATTTTTATTTATTTACTAGCTGCGTGCCCGTTCTTCGCACTGTAGTGAACGAAAATTTTCCTAACATGAGTAATTTCAATTAATTCCAGTGATGTGGAATCTAAAATAAAAGCAAAATTATTTGACTCTTGATGTAAAGTTTGCGTCATGAGTATTAACCTGGCATCATTGCAATATAATGACTCAAAATTTAAGTCACCTTAACGGTTTCCCCGGAATTTTCCGAATCCGTAGACACCTTCGCCGAAAGATAAATTGCCACGGTTTCGAAGGAGATAGCAGAGCAAGCTTTTGACAGCGGCGGCAGCGGTCGTTATATTTTTTAGAATGGAGAGATAAAACTTACAAAAAAAGACTCAGACGTTCGCTCACGAATTTTGACCTAATGCTGATGGATTTTAGAGGAGCCTTAGTAGAGTAAAATGCCAGAGAATTAGCTGCCAACCTTCGTGCCAACTCATTTGTTATTTTCGAGAAAATGGCAAATTAAATATTTTTACAAAGAATTTTTTAATAAATAAAAATTTGTTGAAAATTATAAAAATTTTGGGCCCTTGAACAGGGTGGGCCCAGGGCAAATGCCCCGGTAGCTCTGCCGATAAACAGGCCTGCAAGTTATCACTGTTTTTATGTGCGTAAAATCTTAGCCACACCAGATTGTGAAACTCAAATGGCTAAATGCTGTGTCGTAGTGTTAGTTCTATTCTGCGTCGGGTAAGCACGCAGTGGCGGACTTCTATTTTAAAAAGCCCGAATGCCGTACCCAGGAAAAAATTGCGGGGTGGTGTCCAAAAATGGGTCCAAAAATTTCGGAAGGAGACCAAAGGTGAAAAGCCTAAATTTTTCACAAATACTCTTCATCATTATTGTTTTGCTAACAAAATTTTATATTTCGGGGGAGGGGGGACCGGACCCCAAGGCCCACCCCTTGGGTGCGGCCTTGCCGGATGCAAAAACTTTTTTGAGGCCCCAAAATCACAACCGCTAAAAATTCATGAATAAATAAACACACCCTTGTAAAGAGGTCATTAAAGGTCATGGTTTACGCCAGGTTCGAGTCTAAGCTGCATTGAATGTGCACACTAAATCTGTGGGGCCTTGTATCTCTGTTCGCTTGCATTAAGATAGGGGTTACAGGTAAATAATTTTGAAAACTGGTGTGATTATTAGTAGCATAAAATTTTAATCTTATTTTTTTTAAATCGTACAGAACAATTTAAACAAACCTTTAATTGAAATATGCGCTTCTTTCAACATCCACCCATGAAGTAAAGCAAAAGCAGATGACATGTTAAATCTATAAAGTTTATATTTAGGTATGAAAAACCGTAGTCATAAAATTCCACTTACCGCTGAAAAATCCTTTAAAATATATAAAACGTACGCAGTTGTTAATAGCAGCGCCGTTGCGCTGTGGGCGCTATGGACGGCTCAGCTCCCCCCCCCCCCTAGAAAAATCTGAGCCACCTCCCCCAGGCCAAAAAGCACAGTCATCGAGGAACATTTTTTGAAAAAAATTATAAAGAGATGCAAATTTCTTAATTTTTGTTTCTGTACGTAAAAGCAAACATTTTATGTTTTATGTTCTTTAAGAGTATTGGAAAATCAATTATTTCTTTTCCTTAGAGATAAGAAAAATCGTATTGCCTGAAGAGGAAATTACAAACTTCGCAACAGGGCCGTGGCGCTGGGGGCGCTATGGACGGATCAGACCCCCTGGAAAGATCTGAGCCCCCTCCCCCCCAAAGAACGCAGGCATCGAGGAACGTTTTTTGAAGAAAATGTTCCTCGATAATGGTGTTAAAAAATATACATCTTTCTTAAAAGAGATGTAATTTTTTAAAATTTTTGTTCCTGTACGTAGAAGCAAACATTTCATGATCTTAAAGGGGACAAGGGACGTTAAATATTCAAAACTTTGTATTTTGAATTTTACTTGTAATCATATGTATAGTTGTTTCACACAAAATCATAGTTGTCTAACATAATAGTTTGCATCTATATTGAAACTAAAAATTAAAAAAATAATAATTTTTAAAATGAAAATTGATATTTTTCAGAAAAAAATACGTCTTCTATTTTTTTTATTTAAAATATCCCATGCGCATTCCAAATTAATAAAAAGCGACATATTTTTTTTAATATACTCTTGCAATATATGTATGAACATATCTGTGCATTCATTTTTATGTGTGACAAAGGTAAGCTTTATATAAAAAATAAATTCATGTGAGATGAAGCTTTTTTTTGTTGTTGTTTCAAATTCCATCCTATTGTTACATTTAAATTCCTATATCGCTATTAAATAACCTTTGTTTGAAAATTTAATGCACAATTATGTTCATACATGCATTACAAGTGTACTATGAAAAAATTACGGCTTTTTATTAAATTGGAATGCGCATGAGATATTTTGAAAAAAATATTTATGGCCCATTTTTTTCTTAAAGATATTACCATAATTTTTAAAAGGATTTAATTTTTTATTTTTAGTATTAATGTAAATGTAAACCTTTGTTTTAAACAACTGTACGTATACTTTGCGACTAAAAATTAAGAAATGATAGTTTTCAATTTTAAAGTCCCTTTGTCCCCTTAAAAAGTTTTAGAAAAGCAATTATTTCTTTTTTTTTAAGATAAGAAAAATCGTATTGCCTGAAAAGGAAATAGCAAACAGCAAGCTCTTGAAACATCGTAAATTTTCTTCATTGATCTCTTTATTGGGGCGAATGCAGCGAAAACATCTTGTTAAAAAAGGGTGTGTGGGTGGTCCTAATTTTCTCAGAAGCAGCTACTGTCCCGTTTCTACAATTAACAATCACCCCATGTGCAGCCCCTCTACTTGCTCCAACAAAAACCTGTAAGGAATGGAGTGAGAAAACTTCCGGCCTTTTCAAAAGACGAAAGCGTTTTGTAATTGATTACTTCGGCACTGTGTATTTTTCTTACATAAATCAATGATGGACAAACATTTTTGGGTTGAAAGCAATATGATTAAACACTAATATTTAATTAATTTAATTTGTAATTAATCTTTTTTTTTAGTTGTAGTTTGTTTTAATATATTAATATACATTTCTTAAATTTGAGGCGGGATGGATAAAACTTTCAGACAGGCAGGGGCTGACCCATGGGCCGTAGTTTGCCCACCCACTGTTTTTAAGCAATCTTTTTTTCTAGGTTTGAGACTTTTTTCGACACTGCAATGCCTTTGTTCAGTTCGGTGAGCGGAAAAAACGCCGCTGGAAAAAACGCCGCCGGAAAAAACGCCACCGGAAAAAACGCCACATGGAAAAAACGCCGCCGGAAAAAACGCCACCCGGAAAAAACGCCGCCGGAAAAAGCACTACTTTTACCTTTTTTTTAGTTGTAGTTTGTTTTAATATATTAATATACATTTCTTAAATTTGAGGCGGGATGGATAAAACTTTCAGACAGGCAGGGGCTGACCCATGGGCCGTAGTTTGCCCACCCACTGTTTTTAAGCAATCTTTTTTTCTAGGTTTGAGACTTTTTTCGACACTGCAATGCCTTTGTTCAGTTCGGTGAGCGGAAAAAACGCCGCTGGAAAAAACGCCGCCGGAAAAAACGCCACCGGAAAAAACGCCACATGGAAAAAACGCCGCCGGAAAAAACGCCACCCGGAAAAAACGCCGCCGGAAAAAGCGCTACTTTTAATAGTAATCTACTTTTAATAGTTTTATGATGTAACACAGTCTTTATATGCTAATCGACGAGGCAAGGAGCGTAGCCAGAAAATTTTTTCGGGGGGATTGTATGAGATATAATTTTGTATTGATAAACTTAATTTCTTACTGACGACGTAGGAAAGGGGGGGGGGCTTTGGAACCTAGAATTGGCTTGGGGACCCCGAAATTTTTTCGGGGGGTTGTATGAGATATAATTTTGTATTGATAAACTTAATTTCTTACTGACGACGTTGGAAAGGAGGGGGGCTTTGGGGCTAGAGCCCCGCCCCCCCATAGCTTTGTAGGATGATAGAAAATAATCATATATCGGTGTCTTTTTCAGTCTCCAGAATCCATAAAAACATACTAACCCCCCCTCCCCCAAACCCCCAAATCTACTGAATTGCTACCCGCTACTGCGCCCCTATCGGATTGAGGGGAGACCTAGGCTGAGCTATGGCTTATTATTACTGGTTTTCTTTTTATAAGGACAAGAGTTTATTCTGATTCATGGTAATTTATTTTGTTAGCTCTTGGCTTTTAAATAAGAAATTTTAGAATAAGGAACATTTATAAGTATATATATTTATATATAAATATTTTTATTTTTGAAAATATTCAATTTAAACATTGGTACTCTTATTTTAAAGATGCCTTTTTAAAAACAAAATTATGGTATTAATAAGTCAAAAACAATTTTAAAAAAATCTTCTTTAAATTAAATGTTAGTGTAATTGTAATGTTTTTAAATAAATTTTTAAATGCTGAAAAAAAAAACAGCATCACTTTTTAAAGGAAACTGGTTTAAAATCATTTAAAACTCATTTCTTAAAATGTAAAATATTAGTTATATATAACTGTGATTAAAATTAATAGTTAATTAGTTTGGTTAAAATTAGTTGTAAAAGTTTCAATAATACTTTCTAACTTTTGTAACTTTAGTTTTTAAACATTAATTTGATCAGAAATAGAGCCTTTGCTAAAGAACCTGACTGAGAATCAAAGACGACCTTGTAAGTGAACGCGTCCGTTAAATATGTAGGGCCGTCTATCCTTTTGCTGGGTTGTGAGCATTCAAAACTGCATTATTTTGTTAAAACATGATCGATTCCGGTTCTTGTACTACAAAACAAACATACAAAATTTGCAAATCAAATTATTAATTTATAAGTTTTTTATCTAAATAATTGATTTACTTATTTATTGTATTATTTTCAAGACAAAGTACATATTCATTTAAAGATGGAGAACAATTCTTTGTAGTGTCACCGGATGCCGACACCCGTACTCATTTTTAGGGTATACTGTTTTTTTTTTTTTTTAAGTGTCAAACTCAGAGCCTGACAAAATCGAGGGCAGACGGGGCAGCTACCTTGGGTCCCCAGTGAAAGGAGAACACAAAATGAAAACGCCCCTGTCCTAAAGTAATGTAATATTTTTCAGGAGAGGCTACTTAAAAGAAAAAAAGTTAAAAGTGATTATTACCAAAATAAATTATTAATTATATCAATTACACTGCTGGCCACCCAAATTGCAACACCAAGAAAAACAAGAGATATCACAACAAAATTTATTGTGTAGATAACATGTTGACCAAGTAACAAATGATTAAATTTACAGCATTCTATGAAGCGTGGTTCCTGCCAAAATCAGTACCCAGAGTAGCCGCCGTTGTTGGAGATCACAGCTGCCACACGCCTCGGCATTGATTCAAAGAGACTTTGAATGTGTTCTTGGGGTACAGCAGACCAAGCAGCTTCCACACGTTGCCAAAGTTGATCTGGTGTGACAGCTGGGGATGAACTCTGGGTCAGTCGTTGAGCAACCATGGACCACATGTTTTCTATCGGCGAAAGATCCGGAGAGCGCGCCGGCCAGGGAAGCAATTCAATCTGGTGATTGACGAAGAACCCTTGGACAATGCGTGCCACGTGTGGCCGTGCATTATCCTGCTGAAATATGGCTGTTGGCAAGCCCTGAAGGTAAGAAAGGACAACTGGCTCCAACACCTCGGAGATGTAGCGCTGGCTGGTTAAAGTACCGGCATTGCGTACTAGAGGAGTGCGAGAGAGATATCCGATACCGCCCCATACCATAATACCCGGTGCAGGACCAGTGTGACGGTGCATAATGCAGCTGTTCAGCATCCTCTCTCCACGGTGTCTCCAGACTCGAATCCGACCGTCGTGGTGTTGCATACAGAAGCGTGACTCGTCAGTAAAGAGAATTTCATTCCATTCTGTCGTCCACATCCTTCTTTCATCGCACCATTGGCGGCGGAGACGTCTGTGGTTCCGCGTCAGAGGTAGACAAAGCAACGGACGTCTTGCGGACAGACCATTCTGCTGTAAACGACGTCGAAGGGTACGCGCAGACACTGGATGATGCGTTACAGACTGAATCTGCTGTGATATGGTTCGTGATGTGACTGAGCGGTCCGTCACTGCCATGCGTACAATCTGCCTGTCATCACGTGACGTGGTGCACTGAGGTCGATGCGGTCGATCACGTCTGTCCGTCGTACCCTCCTGCACCCAACGATCACATATCCGCATCACAGTTGTTTGGTTTCGTCCAATACGACGACCGATTTCCCTGAAAGATAACCCACAATCTCGGTATGCCACTATCCTTCCTCTGTCAAACTCGGATACTTGATCAAAAGATGATCGTTGTTTCCTATGAGGCATAATTTATCGTTTTTTTGAAAAAAAAGCAAGAAAAACACAATTGCTGTACTTGAAACCGTCGAAATCTCCAAGCCTTAAATAGCGCTTTGAGGTGGCGCCACAGGCGCGCTTGATGTGCGTCTGCGCTGAAATTCTAATCATTTGCATATCTCACCTCAGCTAATGCATGTTATAAATTTCATATTATTTGCATGCTTCCTTCAGGGTGTTGCATTTACGATGGCCAGCAGTGTATTTAACAAAAAGTATCATAGATAAACCAGCCGCAGATCATATTTTATTCTTGCATGCCTTCAGCGGCTGTGATACAACATCAGTATTATTTAATCAAGGAAAAAGGAAATTTATTGGTGTACTCCGAAACAATCCAGATTTAAACTTGGTTATCCAGGTATTCAAAAATCCGAATGCTGATCCAGAGAGCATTGCTAAAGCTGGAGAACACTTCCTTCTTGAATTATACAGTGACAGTAATGTGAAAAGTAAGAAAAGTATGTCTTTAAATAACTATAGACATACATGCTTCACAATATCAGCATATAAAAGTAAATTTAGCATTGCGTCGCTACCACCAACAGAAGGAACAAGACAACATTCGCTCCGAACCTATCATCAGGTTCAGCAGTGGTATGGGAATGAACAAATGCAGAGTAATGGGGGTGGAAAAGAAACAATGACGGGCTAATGCCTGTCACCACACTCGAGTCCCCAGCTCCTGTTAAAACTTATTTCTTGTTAAAACTTATTTCTTGCAAACGCAGAAAGAGATATTAGAAAGCCTGTGGATGCAGAAAGACTGGGTTAAAGTTCTCCGTTATATCAACACCTCCTACATATAGAAAGCCTAACAACTGAAGCTTTGACGTCACCATTAGGCCTTCAAGAGTGACGTCAACACAGTTTTACATTCATAAAGTAAAACTATTTAAATTTTCTGGTGAATGCTGTAAATATTAGAAAATAAGTTAAAGATAAAAATAAAATACCTTTGTAGTACAAAACAATTCATTATGACCTATTTCCTTATTACACTACATAATTAGTTACAGTTAAAAACTTGCCTTTTGCCGCAAAATTAAAATTTTCTATTTCAAATCAGTAAAATGCTGTTGTGCGTGTGTAAATTCACCAGAAATTTTAAATAATTTTACTTTATGAGAGTTAAATTGTGATGACGTCATTCTTGAAGGCCTACTGATGACGTGAAAGCTTGGGAACGTACCAGTTGTTAGGTGGGGGGAACGTACCAGTTGGCTTTCTATATCTAGGAGGTGTTGGTTATATGCACGAATTGCAATGGTACCTGTGATAACTCGCAAGTTCCATTACAAGATAGTGATGATGAGGAAGAATCGGAGACTATTTTCGAGCAAACGTATGATGAAATCGAGAACGAAGAAGATTGCGATGAAACTGACAATCCCATCACGGCTGATGTGGAAGAAATTTCGGGCTGTGACATTTCGATCGGCACTAGAGACAATGAACTTGCAACACCTGATCCATCAAGAACAGCGAAGCGAAGGAGAATGCGCTAAATTTTGGATTAGTTAAATCAAGGATGGGCAAACTTTTTCGGTCGCAGGCCAAAAATCGAAAAAAAAAAGTTCGGCGGGCCAAGGTACATTTTTCTAAAATTTTAAAAACAATATACAAGTATTACAATTTAAATATGTTAATGAGATGAATGAAATTTCTATTTCATTTTTAAAAGTTCCTTATATTGAGTGTCGAAGTGAGATGTACTCATTCTAAGGAACGAGGCTAAATGCTCATCTGCCAGTCTAATTCTGAAAGAATTCTTTCTAAGGTTCATAGTTGAAAACACTTGTTCACATATATAAGATGAAGCAAACATAACACTGATTTTCTGAGCGTGAGATATTAAATTTGTGAAACGATAATGATTTGTAAAACTCTAACTTTGGAATATTTAGAAACAACTGCTTGAGATGATCGTTAGATTGCAACTTAACTAATTCAAGCTGCAAATCTAACCTCACTGCTTCAGAATTTATGTTCAAAGGCATGGTAAAAATATCCAATTCTGTTTGAATGGCACTGAAATCTTGAAATCTGCGTTCGAACTCGAAATGCAGTTTTTTCAAGCCGTCTTCACAATTCTTAAGCTTCTCTTCATTTATTGAGAGTATTGCATTTAACCTCGAGTAATGAGACAAGTCGTTCTTAGCTAGCTACCCAGCAATCAGATTAGGTTTTAGTTTAAAAGCTTTGAGATGGGCCCAGATATCGTCGATAAATTGGTTTTTCCCTTGCATCTTGACATTCAAGTTGCTCATATGACAAAGAAGATCTGTGAAAAATGCAAAGTCCGAAAGCCATTCTGTATCGTCTTACATTTCGCACTCCGCAGAACACTGTCCCTCATGGAAGAACGACGCAATGTCGTCTTTCAGCTGCCAAACTCGCTTAAAAACACATCCTGCAAAATTCTAACTGCGGACCGGATAAAACCTTCCGGCGGGCCGGATTTGGCCCGCGGGCCGTAGTTTGTCCATCCCTGAGTTAAATGCATGTGGATTAGGCTTATTGGGGATACCACGGAAAAAAAAAAAAAACGCGCCGCTTACTCTACCTCACAAGGTATGGTGTGGAAATGAGTTTTTGGCCAAAACGCATACTGAACTACACTTTGCGGCGCTCGTATGCCAAAACTATTGATTTTACGAAAAAAAGGTAATTACATAAATTGTAGGAAATTTTCTCTAGTTTGCTTTTTTGTAATTGTTTTTTTCGTGAAATGAGTCGGAGAGGAGATATTGCCAAAAAGCTGCTTTTGGGCGCCATTTTTCGAATATAGCGGCGTGAGCGGCAAAGATACGAGGGGGCAAAGTTGAAATTCGGAAAGAGCACATCGAAATCTATAAAATTGCCCATTTTCAAAACTCCCGGAAAACTTTCCAGGTAACGCCCTTTTTTTTATCAAATGGCTGGACTAAGCTTGTTATGCCTGAATGGAAAGAATTTCTATGCCACAGAAACCTGACAATTCAAGTTCATCCAGCGTGTAGGTATGGTTCCGGTAGACAGTGGCCGCATTCATAAACGCCAAACGAGTTACACTCGTGCAACGAGTTTCCATCCAAGGTGTTCGTAAAGGAAACTGAGTGCATTCAGTTTATAAACTAAAGCGTTCGTATACAAAACAGAGTGTGTTTAGTTTCAAACTAAATAAACACAGAGAGAAGCAGGCTCGTCCATTTGTTTAGAGGACACATTTGCTGCACGTTGTTGTTATGAAATGGCATCTGTAGTTACGAAAAGAATGTTGTTATGAAAAGTACTTAACGTTTGCTGAAGCTGCTGGAAACTGCAACGAATATACAGAATTTTTCAAAGATAATCATTTTCTTGCATTTTTCATTTTAATAAATTCAAAATGCATATTTTTAGTGCTGAAATAGATGTTGATTTAAACCGTTATAACCGGAATGTGAACTTCTCTTGCTAAATAATTTTGAAAAAATGCAAGTTTCAGTTGAGATTTCTAAATTTTGATATGTATTCTTCAATTATGGTCACTCTTTCTTTTAAAAGCCCTGTTGATTGTATATTGAGTATGTTTTAAAAACCCTCCTCAGCAAAAATAACAGACATTAAATGTAAACAAACACGTTTCCTAGGCGAGGAAACTAAATAAACTGAAGTTGTTCGTAAAGACAAAAGAAACTGACAGCCTCTGATAGCACTAAACACACGCATTCCAGTTTTCTTACGAAAACTCGTGCAACGAGTTTGTCGTTTACGAAAATGCACCCAGTGTGTCCCAAGAAAGTTGTCACGAAGAATCAAATCGAGAGAATATAAAGGCCTGTAATTGCTGCGCCATCTGTTAGCAGGCGGGTATATTCCGCAATCGGGGGCATATCGCCAAGCTGAATACGCCACCAAAGCTTACGATAAGTAAACAGGCTAGGCATCGTTTCTAGTCGTGCTGAACTACCTAGCAGCTCTTTTACAGCCGTATTGTCGCTGCTTCTGTCATAAGGAAATTGTGATTGGCCAAAGAATTTAACTGTCAACCGAACTACTTGTACTTGACCATAACCTCCTAGATATAGAAAGTCTTACCTACGTCAAACCAAGTCACCAAGCTTTGATGTCATCACCAGGCCTACGATTGTGATGTCATCACAATTTTGATTTCATACAGTAAAATTATTTAAAATTTATCGTGAATGCTACAAATATTAGAAAATACCTTAAACTAAACATTAAAATACCTTTCTCATACAACATTATTCAGTATGATCTATTTCCTTATTATATTATCTAATTAATCATGGCTAAAAACTGACATTTGCAGTAAAATTATATTTCTTATCTTAAATTATTAAAATATTGCTAATCATGGGTAAATTCACCACAAATTTTTAATAGTTTCATTATGTGAACTAAAATTTTTAAATGTAGGCCTAGTGCTGACGTATTCAGCTTGTTAGTCTTTTTGTATCTAGGATGCGTTGACTTGACACGCCCCGCGCCGTGATTCTTTCGAAGTCGTGTTTTTTGTTTGTTGTTGTTGTATGTTAGCTGAAGTTTGAGGGTTTTGAATGTTGGTTATTTTTGGGAAGTGAAATTTATGTTTGCTTTTATATTAAATGTAGAAAAGTTTTGTAGAGCTGTAATAAAATCGCTTTAATTTACGAGATGTTTGTTAATCCTCAATCAAGTGAATTTTGGTGAATAGGTTGAAAATGTTTGTTGTGAAGAATATTTATCGAGCCTGTATTAGTCCGAAGTTATTCTGCTTATTTGAATTCTGCTTGATGGATTTATTTTGTGATAAAGGCCTGTTGTTGATGAATAAAAACGTTCTTTTAGGCCATTAAAGAACGAATAGAATGCAAAATTTGTAATAACGAATAGAATGCAAAATTTGAGGCATGTGCTCTTATTTATTTAAATGTTTATTCCTTGCTTTACGGTATATTGATTTATAATTTAGACTTTTTATTGTTGTATGGTAACGAAATTATGCAAAGGTTTTAGTATGTTGTGTTATTTTTTATGAATTGGGAACAAAAAAATAGACATTTTTATGGTTTTAAGAAAGGTGGTTAATTTTTTTCGTTGCATGGGTTAGCTACTGATTTGCAGAATTCTCGTGTAATGTTTAGGGTCAATGTGAATTAATAGATAAGGATTTTTGAGTTGTCTGTGACGAGATTTGATACAATTCTCATTTTACTTGTGTAAATTTTGTGTATTTTGAAGTTATTAAAATTGCAAAAATCTTATGGGAGGGTAGTCGGTTTATTCTAGTATTTTTCTA
>JAWZYV010015987.1:0-74139 GCA_038373885.1 Cheiracanthium punctorium | reverse complement strand
AGAGATTTCTGTAAAATACACGGAGAATCTGTAAAAAACTACAGAAGAATTCTGTAAAACACACAGACGTTTTCTGTAAAATAAACAGAGAATCTGTAAAAATTACGGAAGACTTCTGTAAAACATACAGAAGATTTCTGTAAAATAAACGGAAAATCTGTAAAAAACTACAGAAGACTTCTGTAAAACACACAGAAGTTTTCTGTAAAATAAACAGAGAATCTGTAAAAATTATGGAAGACTTCTGCAAAATACACAGAAAATTTCTGTAAAATAAACGGAGGATCTGTAAAAAATTACAGAACATTTCTGTTAAATATACAGAAATAAACTGGCGTCCTGGCTGACAGTTTTTTTCTGTAAATTTGACAGACTTTTTTTTGCAGTGTAGAAGCTGCTCATAAAATAAGATGTTTGAAGATGCTGCTGCAAAACTCAAAGAAAATACTTCTTTTGTAAATTATGTGTATAATATATTTTGTGTAGAATAATTTCAATAAAAATTTTTGGAATTTACATCATTTAAAAAATTATTATAGCGATCTTATGTCTTATGGTCTATATTCTTTAAAAAAAAAAAAACCTATTTTTCAAAACTGTAAGCTAATTCAAGAAAGTTCGGAAAGTCGATTTCCTATCACAAAAAAAGTCCTGATGTGAAAAGCACAATTTTCTCGTATGGCTGTTAAACTTTACGCATTCTTGATGCACTCTATTTAAATGTATTGGAAACTGAAATACGATACTTCAATATCTCGTTAAGCGTAAGAGATATCACCAAGATGAGATTTCAGCATTAAAAACTTATTCCTGGCTCAAAAATTGGCATTTTTCTTTTCTTTGCCAGCTTGGCGACAAACGGCGAGATTTTAAGCATGACCCTATACGCTTAAACTGAACGAGCAAAATTCGATCAGTCGGAGCGATTTTTGGTGCAGATTTCAAAAGTGCGCTTCTCCTTTAGGAGCGTTTTTCGATCACAAGAGCGGAGCGAAATATAATAATAAGCGAGGAGGGGAGTTCTCAGAAAAAAGAGGAAGCGAGGACGGGAATTCGCTGAAAAAAGACCACTCAAGGAGCACTCTCGCGGAAATATCGGTAGGTTTCCATGGAAACGGATCACTCCGCAATGTATCGGGGTTTTTTTCGCTATTTGGGTTTAAGTGTGTAGCCTGTGGATTGTAATCAAAAATAAAAGTGCAGAACCAAATGTTACGACAGTCTTAAATACAAAATTTCAATATTCTATGTCTAATAGTTTTTATTTTTATTCGAGATACCTACTTATTTTTAGTGCCAAAATTTGTAATATTGCCCCTAAATTTACCAAGCTTGGGGACAGTTGGCAATATTTTGGGCATGAGCTAAACAGAGATAGTTTAGGCATTTTTAATGTGAAAGGCATGTCCATAGACTTTAATGCATCGAAAGTCTTTCATATAACTCTGTAAATAAACTATACTTAGCCAGTTGGAATCAAAAAGGGAAATGCACAACTATGTTTTAAGGCAGTCCTAAATTTGAAATTTCTTCGGCTATTCCTCTTTTAGTAAATCGAATTACACAAGAACATACGTACATAAATACATGCATACGAGCAGACGTCCCTCAAATTCAATCAAACTAGATCGAAAATGCAACATGCATTAACAAAATACTAGTTAAAGCGAGTTCTGGCATTAAGGCCAATTATCTACACGAAGGATCTAGGCCTGTGGATGGGGTGCCCTCCGTGGGGGGTCTTTCTAAGTTGTCCTAACCCGTATTTACGCTAAATTTCGATGGAAACCACGGAAAACTCCGAACGGATAGGTCGGCGGACGTGACCCGGCTTTGAATCAGATACCTTCCGTCTTCCAGTTCAAAGCGCTATGTGCTCGGACTAGTTAAAACAAATCGAGCATGTAACATACGTATCCGCTCTTATATTAAACGAGGAATGTTTGTGTGTGTATGTCCGAACGGTCTCGAAAACTGCTCTAAGGATTCTTTTTAAATTTCGTACCTGGGGGTTTTTTGGGCCCCTGAAACGATTCAGCTAGGTCAATTGATTGAAAAAACTCTAAAACGCTCAAAATTTTAAATTTTAAATTTTTGGACGGTAGCGCCATCTATTGAGCGTTTGAAAAACACACTTGATGCAATCTTCCTAAAAGGGACGCTCAAATAAGTTTGGGGCGGATTAAAAAATACACGCCATCGATATACAATAGTAAAAATTAATTTCGCAAAGAAACAAAATAAATGGAACTTGATATTCAGTACACAGACAAATAAATATTTTAGTAACTAGATATATTACACCATTCAGCTACATAAATATGTTTAGAATTAAAAAGTTATTTTTATTTCAAAATATCGTCCTGGCAACCAGCGAAAGAAAAAGAGAAAAGAGTCTTCGTTGCCATCCCCTCAAGCACCTTGATGTTATATCTATATAAATAAAATTAGACTTTTGTCTGTACATTTCTTGGAATTCAAAAATTTTACAATTTATATCCGTTTCAAGCACCCGGGATTCCGATGCGACCCTCAAAAAAAAGTTTGTCTGTCTGTCATTCTGTCATTCTGTCATTCTGTCCGTGACGCTTTTTTTGTTTAAGCATCACGTAAAAACGACTGAAGCGAATGATATGAAATTTTGTGTCATGATAGGTGGTCACTCAACTTAAAACATAGGCGTCGAATTTTTAAAAAATCTTGATTAGATTTTCAGATTTTGCGAAAATCGTTTCAAACTGCGTAAATTTGTGTTCAAGCATCACGCAAAAACGACTGAAGCGAATGATATGAAATTGGGTGTCATGATAGGTATTCACTCAACTTAAAACATAGGCGTCCAATTTAAAAAAAATCTGGATTGGAGTTTGAGATTTTGCGAAAATCCTTTCAAACTGCGTAAATTTGTGTTCAAGCATCACGTAAAAACGACTAAAGCGAATGATATGAAATTGGGTGTCATGATAGGTGGTCCCTGAACTTAAAACACAGGCGTCGAATTTTAAAAAAATCTTGATTGGATTTTCCGATTTTGCGAAAATCGTTTCAAACTGCGTAAATTTGTGTTCAAGCATCACGCAAAAATGACTGAAGCGAATGATATGAAATTGGGTGTCATGATAGGTATTCACTCAACTTAAAACATAGGCGTCCAATTTAAAAAAAATCTTGATTGGATTTTCCGATTTTGCGAAAATCGTTTCAAACTGCGTAAATTTGTGCTCAAGCATCACGCAAAAACGACTGAAGCGAATGATATGAAATTGGGTATCATGATAGGTGGTCACTCAACTTAAACTATAAGCATCTAATTAAAAAAAATCGATCAGATTTCGAGATTTTGTGAAAATCGTTTAAAACTGAGTGAATCTTTGTTCCCGCATTACGTAATAACGACTAAAGCGAATGATATGAAATTTGGTCACACTATAGATGGTTGCTCAACATAAACTATAGGAGCCCAATTTTTTAAACATTTTTATTAGATTTTGAGATTTTGCGAAAATTCTCTCAAAATGCGTTTATATTTCTTCAAACATCACGTAATAACGACTAATACGAATGATACGAAATTTAGTGATATGATAGGTAGTTGCTAATCTTAATTTATAGGCGTTGAATTTTTAAAATATTTTGATTACATTTTGAGATTTTGCAAAAATCGTTTTAAAATGCTGAAAATTTGTTCCAGCATCACGAAATAAAGATTGCAGGGAATGAAACGAATTTGGTTGACAGGATAGGTTGTCACCCAACTTAAATTCTAGGCTTCCATTTTTTCAAAAATGTTGATTGAATTTTTAGATTTTGCGAAAATTATTTCAATATGCGTCAATATTCGTTCGCGCATCACATAATTACGACTAATGCGAATGAAATGATATTACTTAGTTACTCTCTAACCTGTAATATTTTAACAATACATAAGCAATTATATGACTTCGCTTGCGGACTCTTTGGCAACAATCTAGCAGGTGCATGGGAGCATCACGCAAAAACGACTGAAGCGAATGATATGAAATTGGGTGTCATGATAGGTGGTCACTCAACTTAAAACATAGGCGTCCAATTTTTAAAAAATCCTGATTGTATTTTGAGATTTTGCGAAAATCCTTTCAAACTGCGTAAATTTGTGTTCAAGCATCACGTAAAATCGACTGAAGCGAATGATATGAAATTGAGTGACATGATAGGTGGTCACTCAACTTAAAACATAGGCATCGAATTTTTAAAAAATCTTAATTAAATTTTCAGATTTTGCGAAAATTGTTTCACACTGCGTATTGTGTTCGCACATCACGTAATATCTGCAAAGCTGAAAAAATGGTATTTGGTGAAATGATAGGTGGTCACCTTAAACTATAAGCATCTAAAAAAACCCGATCAGATTTTGGGATTTTGCGAAAATCGTTTCAAACTGAGTGAATTTTTGTTCACACATTACGTAATGGCGACTAAAGCGAATGATATGAAATTTGGTCACATGATAGGTTGTTGTTCAACATAAAGTATAGGTGTCCAATTTTTTAAACTTTTTATTAGATTTTGAGATTTTGTGAAAATTCTCCCAAAATGAGGTTATATTTTTTCAAGCATCGCGTAATAACGACTAATACGAAATTTGGTGGTGTGATAGGTAGTTGCTAATCTTAATTTATAGGTGTTGAATTTTTAAAATATTTTGATTACATTTTGAGATTTTGTGAAAATCGTTTAAAAATGCTAAAATGTTTGTTCGAGCATCACGAAATAAAAACAGCAGGGAATGAAACGAAATTGGGTGACATGAAAGGTTGTCACTCAACTTAAATTCTAGGCTTCAAATTTTTCAAAAATGTTGATTAGATTTTGAGATTTTGCTAAAATTATTTGAATATGTGTAAATATTCGTTCGTGCATCCTATAATTACGACTAAAGCGAATGAAATGATATTACTTAGTGACTCTCTAACCTGTAATATTTTAACAATACATAAGAATTATAACTTCGCTTTCTTTACTTTGGCAACATACTACATTCATTCTGTGTACTCCTACAATGCTGACGGAAGTTCTTGCTTTTTGGAAATTTGCATTCAGTACTAACCCGTCAACGACGGGTACTTCAGCTAGTATGTAAATAATTTAATTATTCTTAATTCATAGTTATTAATACAAAACTATTCGTAAATCTTATGTGAAAAATTGCCTGAATTTATTACAATTATCCTTTTGTAACTAACGTCAAGCTCAATGTATTTTCGCGTATATACTAAAACAATAAATATTTTTCATGTATTTTATTTATCCATATGATGCGAATTTCAAAAGTGCATAAAAGTTTCAGCTTAGCCGAATAATTTAAATGAAAATGACACCCTTTTCAGTCATTCACAAAGAAAAAAGATCCTGTGACGCAACATGAAAATTCCACTTTTTTTTTTTTTTTTAAATAACGGCACTAGGTTGAATTCTATTTTAACTGCCTTATTCCGCCAAGTTGACGATAAATATTTAAATGTAGTTACCGTGACGATTTTTTTTTTTTTTTTTTTTTTTTTTTTTAATGGGTCAACCGTTTATAATGAAACGATGCTCGAAACTCCGATGAAACAATGATACGATCGATTCCTAAATTGGGCTTGGAGCCGATATTCAAATTAATTTTGCAGATGATCACCCATCAGTTTAGTTTTCATTCACTGCAGTTGATGATTTCAACTCATTTATTTTATCATCGTATGGACAACCTTTTAAAAGTTGCGGGCAGAACTTTACGATAGTGGCCTCCTGGGCCTGACTTCAGGATGTTAGCGAAATCGCGGGCCGTATAATTCGGATTTATATGGAAGTTTGAATGTTTTATATAGGTTTTATACAGGGTTTTGACTTGTTCTGAGGGCTGGTCCAAAAGCCATGGCGGGCCCCATCCGGCCGCAGGCTGGGAGTTGTCCATATGTGGAAGCAGTAAATTGGGAGGCTGAAATCTGGTTACTAAGATATTTTCTAATAAATTTTCAATTCTTATTTTGACGTGGATTAGACTGTGTTGTTTTGTGTTGTGTACTGTCATTAAACTAAAGGATAAAGCCCTTTCTGGACACAATTACAGCGGGCGATAGAATGTCTATACTCAGAATATTTAATATTTACCCACTTAAAATCAAATAACTTCATATTCAATTTTTATTATACATCGAAATTCGAATTGTATAATCTGCAGAAACATTTCGTATTCGAAACATTTCGTTTCGTATCAACATCCTCTCCTATATCCATGCTTAATGCATAGAAAACCATTTTATTTTTGAAAAAAAGTTAAACTGAGTAGTAATTTAGAAAAGCTATCTTAAGCAAATTCGAATCGTAATTTTTCCTCCAAAGCCTGATAACCGTGACTTCAATGTAACGTCAATGTCACTTGCAATAGATAATTCTGACACTCAAATGATTAGCTTTTTTTATTCTCTTAAATGAAATAGAGCTAAAAATACAAAAAAAAACCACTTAAAAATCAGGGAACGGGTGGATTATCAGATTTTTTCTTTATTTTGTTTTCTTTCTTCTTTTTTTTTACATAATTATGATAATTTTCAGGCTGATCGCACCAACGAACCGTGTAAATTTTAAGTTATTAGACAATACATTTTTAATCTGTTTGGATGGTAAAAGTTTTATTTTGAGTGGTTGAACTGGAATTGTGACAGAGTCAGGGATCAGCGTAACTATATAGGAGCGATGCATTTTTGATTTATTCGAGGTTGTAAGTCCATTTTCTTCAGTCTATCCGTTTGCTCTATTATTGTCAACGTTTAAGTAGTTGTTAGGGTTATTATAAAAGAATAATTTTGATCTATTCTGTTTTTGATTTCATGATTTCGAAGTGTCCTTTTGTATAAATAATTTAAATTGCGTTACACTTTTTATTTTCTTAAGCGTGAGTTTATAAAATAAAATTATGTTTAAAGCATATTTGTGTAAGATCATACTTTTATGGCATCTATATTTATGTATCTATAAGATTGAATTTATGTTCGTAGAATTTGTTTATGCATGATGTATTTTCTTTGAATTAGAAAAAAATAAGTATTTTATGTTTGAATTGAAGCACTACAGAGAAATTTACAATTTCAATAGTAAAGAATTATCATAATAAATATATTATAAAGACGTAAATGCATGAAAGTGTAGCTGAAAAACGAGCTGTGGAAACATATGATCACCGACAGCAGCACTTAGCCCAAATGTGTGAACGTGCAGTTCAAACACAAGCAGATGAAACAGATGATTAGTATTTGGAAGGAGAACGACATGGAACAGCTAGACGTCGACAAATACTTCGGGTAAACAGTCTAAGTATCTATAAAGCTGCCATAAATGTGGGTACTTATTATCATAATTTAAAACTTTTTAACAGGGATTGCATTCACCCTGGAGCTTTGCATTTTTCTTAAGAGTAAAAACAAAAATTAACCGAAACCATTTTGGGGATTAAGATTGATGTGATTGGGCATTAAGATTGATGTAGGACATTCCGAATTTCCAAATGAATTGGTGTGGTTGTTTCTTCGATGTCACCCACATTTCAAAGAATTCGAAATTTGAAAGCATACTTTACAATGGTTTTGTTCACAGTATATGACGAGTGAAACTATTAACGATTTCGGTGTGTACTGCTACGTTGCGAACAGTGTATAACAGACTTGATAAATTTTTCTTATAAACTCATTCATCTGACAGTTCAACCAACTCAAATTCTTGATGCTGAATTTGAACATCCTCAATATGGACAGATATATTTCTGAAGTAATGAAGACGCTGTTAGTGAATGCATCGCCCAAGATCTTTGCTGATACCCTCGCTGATCTGCTACAGAAGGAAAGGAGGCACCTTACGTTAAACTACTTTTTGCTCAACTCCAATGGCATCGACCATCGAATATTTAGCATCCCTCTTCAAAACAAAGTATATGCCATTGTAACATTGAATGCCGACCAAAGCTTACCTCATAATGTATGGGTGATCCGACAGCGATGAAAATCTTTGGCAACCATGAAGATTATTGATACGTGCCAAGGCATTTACGTATTCATTATTTTACACTTAAGGAGCCATTAGATTCTGAGCATGGCTCGGTAACCTGGTACTATAATTTCATACGTAGATGGAGTATACGACTATAGTACGTTAACGTATAGTATAGTTACGTATATAGTACGACTATATACGTAAATAGATGGAGCAGGCTCGTAGCCAGGAAAAAATTTCGAGGGGGGGGGGGATATGCGCCTGGAAAATTTTTCAGGGGGGGATATGAACTTATATGTGTATAAGTAAACGGGATTTCATCACTAATCCAAAAATTTCGGGGGGGATATATCCCGATATCCCCCCCTGGCTACGCCCCTGAGATGGAGTATTCGACGTACCTACATGCATGCATATGCGTCGAGTAGTAAAAGACTATTTCTTCTATACTGTATTGCTTCTGCACTGCATTATCAAATAAGAAAAATGCGATTACAAATGCATTTCAAATATAAAAGAAATCTGCAAAATACTTGAATGTTATCATTCGAATTGCATCGTAGGGATGGAAAGGGTTAAATGCATGTCAACATCACATAAGAACTTATCGAAAAGTGATACTCACGCTGGTGTTTGGCCAACCTCACGCATTAAGTGAACGGGCCAGTTCCCTATATCCGTGTCCAAACCGATGAAAACTCATCGGTTAGACTATTTCGGACGTCTCCACGTCCGAGGGGACATGAACTGCGTGTATCCGAGCACTCTCAAAGTGAACGGCCCGATTCCTTCTCATCCGCTCAAGGCTACGTGGCCGGTGAAGGCCCGAACAAAATTGCTAGTAGGGTGAACAGTCACTCGGAATGAAAGATGTGGGATCTAAACTTTAAAGAAATGATTCAATCAGACAAAATTGTTTGAGGGAAAGTCGCTATCTGCTTTATCGAGACTTGAGCGATGGCTGTTGTTTATCTCAGTTGGCTTTACAGAGCGAAGGTTAAAGGCTGGCATATCATCAGTTATATCATGTATTACATTTTATGTGCATACAGTAGGGTAATTCCGGGAGAGTTGCCGCATCCGGGACAGATGGATCAGCCCCTGTATGTCTTATAATTGTCCATAGATACCAGTCACACGCGCAGTATAGATGTACAGTGAAATTTCCTTAATTAGTGTATAGCAGAAATCCCTTTCAATGCCTTAGCTGTAACTATAAATCCTTATTTTGAGTTAAGCTCATGATTTCACTATCCAAACTTTTAAACATGTTACGCTTAAGTGCTTTTTACTTCCTTGTACGTAGTATAAGGAAGTAATGTGATCCCGAAAAATTTTGGGGGCCAAATTTCGACAAAAAAACCGATTTTGACTACCTCTAAATTTAATTTTAAGAATTTTTTCGATGCATATCATCATAGGCTAGCATGCACGATCATATAAACGTGTCTGCAACTCATTTTGACCAGCGGCGAGTCTATTGTGGTCAGTTTTTCCATGCCGTCTGTACGTACGTACGTACGTACGTACGTATGTATGTAACTCGCATATCTCAAAAACTATTGGTCGTAGAATGTTGAGATTTGATATTTAGGATTGTTCTATGATCTAGTTGTGCACCTCCCCTTTTGGTCGCAATCGAATGTATAGTTTATGTACAGGACCGCCCAAAAGATTCGAAATACATTACGCTCTATGGGCCGAAATTCATTAAACTCGCCTAACTCAAAAACTATTAGGCGTAGAATGTCCAAACTTCATATTTTGGATAGTTGTAACATCTAGTTGTGCACTTCCCCTTTTGGTTCCATTCGACTGGATAGTTTATCTATAGGACCGCCCAAAACATTCGAAATACATTACGCTCAATGGGCTGAAATTCATTAAACTCGCATATCTCAAAAACTATTAGGCGTAAAATGTTGAAACTTTATATTTAGGATTGTTGTAACATCTAGTTGTGCACCTCCCTTTTCGGTTCCATTCGACTGGATAAGTTTATCTACAGAACTGCCTAAAAGGTTCGAAATACATTACGCTCTATGGGCCGAAATTCATCAAAGCGTTTTTTAGAGGTATTGGGCTATTTCAAACAACTATATGCTGTAAAGAGTTAGAAAATGAATTTCTCCATTTAAAAAAAAGTGTCTTTATCATTTACAGTTCTGCTACAGGAACACTCAAAAGATTTCCAATACATTACGGTCAATGGCAATTTTAGGGGCATTCATCCATTTCAAGCACAATATCGTCTTACCACATAAGTTAGGTAATGGTCCGACCACGGTCACGTCCCTCCCTCAAGAACTATGCCAAAAGTCGCCAAGCTTGGCGACTTTTGGTGTACGTGTGTGTATATTTAACTCTCAAACCTCAAAAACTATTATGAAATTTTATATATAAGATTCTTGTAACATCTAGTTGTGCATCTCGATTTTTGGTTCCAATCTACTGGAGAGTTTATTTACAGGACCACCGAAAAGAATTTCAGTACTTTAATGTCTATGGACATCTTGAATATAATACAATTGTAGACAGTGATTGTTTGGTACATGCCCAAAATCTCGCCGACTGTCCTCGACTTTGGCGAGTTTTGCCGAAATGTCGCCAAATTTGGCGATAGTCAGTCATTTGGTCCATGCCCAAAGTATCGCCATTTGTCATCGTTCTTGGCGAGTTTTGGCGAAATATCGCCAAATTTGGCGATAATCTGCCATTGTTGGTCCATGCTTAAAATCTCGCCAAATGTCGTCGACATTGACGAGTTTCGCCGAAATATCGCCAAATTTGGCGCCAACATTATTTCGTATTTTGTATAACTCTAAAACTTTAACCCGTAGAATTTTGAACTTTTGTATTTAGAACTATATTATAATATCTAACTGTTTTCAATATCTTTTTTGACAGCAATCGACTGGGAATGTATTTATAGGGTGAGCCAAATGACTTTAAATACATTAAGGTGTATGGATGCATTCAATTCATTGAAAGTCTGTGGTCAATGACTACTGTGGCTATCCCCAAAATCTCGCAAACTATCTCAAGTTTGTCGCTTTTGTTTAAATATCGCCAAATAAAGTGTCAGAAGGAAATCTTTCAAATTGAACTCAGCTTGGTGATATCGAAATATTTGGCTAGAAATCGCTAAACCTTACTATTATTGATATTTTATCTCTTTCAAACAAATAAGTTTAGAGGAAGTGCGTAGAAAACATTTTTATTTAATAGACGTGCAAGGAAGTCATGTGTTGGACACATCAGATTTTTTTACTCTAACTACTGAATCCATGCATGATTTCGAAGTCAAACTAAGTGTAGCACCTGCATAGGGCACTGTATATTAGGGTGGACCGAAAAAGAATTTTTTTTTTTTTTTAAATCAATATTCTAATAGTGCGGAGAAGGTTCTCTCTGGGTTCAATAAAAAAGGTGTAAAATATTATTGCAATTGGATAATATCTTCTGCCTCCAGATCAGACTTGAATTTTTGGAGTTCGGATGAAAATAGACACTTTTTACCGGCTTAAAAAAACATAATTATTTTCCCCTATTCTTGTTCTAATAGTGCGGGAAATGAGCTAACTGGGTTTAATAATGTATGTCAAAATTATTTTCCGATCAAATACTTTCATATGCCTTCGCATCACATTTCAAATTTTGCAATTCTAGACGAAAATGCACTTTTTCATGTAATGTGACTTTGGCGCTTTGTGACCGGTACGGAAAAAAGGAAGGGATAGCTTAGCTACTTCAACTGTTGATCGCTGAAGGAATTCTTAGTACTGTTAATTCACATTGCACAACTGAGATTATATATACATGTACAATTTATCATTCATGTTACTGAGTGAGTCTATGTACATGGAGTACTAGAATTGATTCAATCATGCCGTAGTAATTTGGAGAGGTCTCAAATAAATCATTACCACTGAAGCTTTTCAACAGGAAATCAAAGCATTTCACCAAGTAACATGCACAAAGCAACGAATTTCTTCGAACCTAACCGAATGTTTTGAAGGGATTTGAAGAAATATTTCTGAACAGCTAACAATTGCTATGACTTCATATATGTAGGCTTTTGCAGTAGACTGCATATCTCCTTTATTTTAATGAACAAAATGTATGCCATCTTCGGTCTACAAACGACGAAAAAACTCATTCATGCAGTAGTGGAAATTTACGCCTTATAAATGAAACGTTGTTGGGGACCATTTTCGAAGTTACTGAAGTCAAGTTAGTAACTACTGATAAGTGTTATTTAAGCAAAGATAGAAATTAAGTATTAGAAAATACATCAATTGGTTCGACTGAATGATTATTTTGGTGACCTGCATTGAGTATCCTTGTACCATTAATGCATTCATACTGGTTGATCCCTGGGAAACAGAGTTCTGATTCTATATATTAGTTCTCCAACGCATTGAAGATGGTGCAAGTCTCTGAATTTGTCATGAGAGATTATTTATCAAACTGGCTTAAAATAAACTCTAACCATTCGCTGAATTCTGCAGCTAAGCACAAATGAATACTATTTCTAGATTTAGATGTTACCTCCAGATGTCAAAAATGGCGTTGATGGTTTAAATAATTTGAAGAAATTAGTATTTTTCACACTTAGAATACCTTGTTGTGTATGCTGACTAGCAAATGACCACACAACTCGCAGATCTTTCTGCGAGTTGTATAATGAAAACTAGTTATAGAGAATCATCTTTCAATGTAAAAAAATCTGTTACTATCAGTTACTGTTACTTCTCCAGAATCCAACGTTACATATTTTCTACAAACAAGAACCCAAACTAAGACACCTAAACTAGGGAAAACCTAAACTAGGACTTCGTTTACTTTCCATGTTTCACTAATTGTTAAATGGTGTGTGAAATTAGTGACAAAAGCATCCGCAAAGAGTTGGAATCAGACTTTAACGCTTTAGGATCTGGACATTTTTTATACAGGATTAACTTCTCATGGAGAATAGTACTTAATAAATAAAATCGACTTATTAAATTCGAGATATAACTATAGATAGATCCAAAATAATTACATTCGAGTACTTTTTGTGAGAATGTAGATCACCTACACAATTGTATAGGTCAGGACTTAAAGTGATAGAGAGCTTCACTGCATTTTTTTCTCGGCCAATTATGCGTGATTTAATCACAAGGATTTTTTTTTTGCCTCTCCCTGTACATTAAGTACATTAAGTCCACTTCAGCAGTCGAAAGGGATTTTTTAATATCATTTATTGAAATTTAATGCAAAAATTTAAAATAAATAATAAAAAAAAAATGTTGGTAGGGTTTTTTCTGCTCCCTCAAATTTTTATTGAATTTATTGAAATTATATCGCTACAGAAAAAGAAATTCACGGAAGATAGAAAGTGTTTGCGAATTGAAGATGGCAGACATCCAACTACATTAATAATGATTACATAATTAATAATAAAAATAATAATAAACAGAAAAAACTCAAAATCTTGTTAAGTTAATCACCTGCGGTGCCCCTGTAACCAGAAATGTGAGCTCTATAATTGTTTGACTCATATTCTATCCAAAAGTCATCATATGTTGCATAAGTATTATTAGCTTCCCAGTCTGATAATGTGAACTTTACAGAGTTGGCTCTTTGATTGGTCAATGCAAAAATATTGTCATTGCCTGCAAAAAAAAGAAAGAGAAATATTAAAAATTTGAACATATTTTAAACTTTATTTATGCTCTAACGTGAATTTTTTTAATGGTATGTACCAAAGATTTTCAATCCAAAGAACTAAAACTGTTTTCAGCTTCCTTGAAGGAAATCAGCTATTCCTTCCATGTTGCAAAATGCGCGGAGTGTATTTTTATCTCACTTCCGCTCTTCAAAAAGATTGTTTTACATGATTAAAAATACATCCTAGTATATTGATTTAGAGTCAGTAGTTTTGTGGTGTACAGATACTTATGACTCCACAAAACTACGCTATAAATATTTAAACGAGGTAATCAGGTGATTTTTCTTCCAAAGAAAGCTTATATACTATTTTTTGTATTTTTAATTGCATATAAACGATTTTTCAATGAACCTTCATTGATGAAACCTGCTATTCTATTTCAGCATTCCTAAAACACTGGGGTATTTTTCTCTCTCTCTGTATAAGTTGTTTATTTAACGGATATATGCACATATTGCTTTTCGAAAGCGATCGAATATCCTATCACATAAAATGGATCGAATACGCTTTGTGAAGGTTTTTCAGCCGTTTTAAAATATCTAACCTGTTATCTATTCTCAGTCAAAATTGTACAACATCTTTTGCACCTGTAATGATTCCATAAGTGTAAATATTTTCAATAATGCTCACTATGGACTATCATATATATATTCGAATTGGACCATGAAAACTTTTGTAATAATGTCTAATACATAATTTTCCTTACCTAACCAAAAATCTTTCAACAGATCGCCAAATCCAGTCTTGTACGATGCCCAATCACGGTAAAAATAATCCTTCGGACTGTCAAAATCACCACGTCTTTGAATGACCTATGGCAACCATTTTCATATTATTAGCATTTTCAAAAGAATTAAATAGAATTGAGTTGTTAATTCAATACATCAGTTTGTATCAGTGCTGACTTGTCAAGTGTTGCATTGCAGGTGAAGCACCTAAAATTATCTAAACGTCTGTTTTTCATTTATTTTGAAATTATATATATATGCAGGGTTCGCAAAAAGGTGGTAACGGGCTTTAATTCTTTATCTATTACACATAAGTAGGCGGTATAAATTGAAAAAATGTTCAAAATAAGGTCGGAAATAAGACTCCGTTAAGAAAAAATTCCTCTCGTTGTCTCGTTAATTTTAAAAAGTTACACTTTTTAATTTGTATACGACCCCCGTACAAAAATAATCCCAATTATTAAAATGTGCTCCATATACTCATGAGATGATGAACCAAATTCGAGCGTTTCATCATACAAAGTCTCAGACATATCTTTAAAGAAAGATGATCGGGGACTCTATGTTACTTTTAATATAAACGTTTATTGCTAGAGTGGAAAAAAGATTATTTCTCTACGGGGTGGGATCTGGAACCGCCGTTTCGGTTGTCAATAACCCTTTTCGACTTGCTCGTTCCTTGGAACTAAGACTTGTTTTTTTGTCATCCCCAACGTTCTAAGACTTCTACATCAATTGCAACTGGCTCTACCCATCGCAACAATCCACATCTAAGTACAAAAAGTTTCATGTATAAGATAAACTGTTATTACGCGGCTGTCACTGCTAAGTTTCCAACGCATGGTGACATAAGATAAAGCGGGCCTTACCGTCCATCCTCCTGCGTCATCTTCCATATCACAGTAAACTGATATCGGGCATCCGATAATTCTACTGTGTGGCCACACTTCATAAATTCCACTCGGAGACGATGGATTTCTTTTCTGGATTTCTGCACAGTCCATGGGACTCGAAGTAAAATGCTCCTGGTTTGATCTATTAAACGTACATATTTTTAGTAGGGTGTAACGGTATGCAAGGCAAATTACAACAAACATTGGCAGAGGTCAACGAGACGAGCGTTTTGATGTGTAAATTACGTGCATCGTCATAGCCAGGCGTTTCATTGGTCGTGAAGGTATCATAAAGAGAGTTTTAGTAGATCATTATTTCTTCATTATGCACTGTAATTTTTAACCTATAAAGCTTTCAACAACTAGAAGTTAAAAAATTACGTGATAATGTTATATTTAAGAATGGGGAAGAAACCAGATATTTATAGTTTGCTATGTAAGACGAAATAGACCGGTTTTCCATTACTAACTGTATGGGGATTTTGTGAGATGAAGCAAAACTTTAGTGTTGTTTTGCCAAACGAGAAGGTCATTTTTCGTCTCGTGTTTATCCCAAGTTATATTTTGAGAGCTGGCATACAGCACAAAATTGCTTCTCTCGATAACTACTCTGTCGGAATCTACTAGAAGACGTTGAGTTTCCATTTGAATACAATGCAGTCTTGAACAAAATTAATAAAATTAATGATTTTTTTAAATAGATGGTGACTAGTATCAAATACAATAGTTATCAAATACTAGTTGAGTGTCCTTTATTTTTCTCATTGTCCGATTGCATAATACTATTGTTATGTGCAAAAACAAGCCATACAGGCGCGGTGCCCAAAGTCGCGTGTTTAATTATTTAACGCGGAGAACATGACTTGATCAAATTAAACTGCAGAAATTTGAAGCCGTGTTAAACATGATGATGTATAGTATTCTTCCGCATATTCCTGTAAAAAGAAAAAAAAATAGAAGTGTTACTCAAATCATGTTCGGTGAGAAACATACAACCACCAATACAAGCGTTAGCCTGGACAAGATGGAAAAATAAAACTTAAAATTAAAACTCTTTGCTTTGCACAAAAAAATTAGAAGGTATTCCTTAAAATGTTATTTCCACTAAATGCATATGAATGAAATGTTCCATTTATTACCTATTTTTTCCCATATGTTATGTGACGAATATGTATTGTTGCTTCTTTTTCTTCACATTAATTTTTTTTTTATTTAGACGATAAATCCTTATAAATAAAAATGAAATTCTGTTTGTTTGTTTGTTTGTTTGTGGATTTGAGTCGTATGCAAATCCACAAAAATGGACTTATCAGCCTGAAATTTTGCACAGATGTGTAAAATAATATAGAATAAATTATAGTCTACTTTAAAACTTTGAAAGTCCACCCGTTCCCGGAATTTAAGAGATTTTTTATGCTTTCCATAATTGTAACCCCTGTAGTGAAAAAAGTGTGAAAGAAGCATCGTGGTTGCCATGTGTGGCGATTTTGCCGAATAAAATGTTTTAAATTCTCAAAGTAAAAATAAAAGAATAATAATGATTTTTTTTTTGTTAGTTAATATTCGTAAGGTTATTTTTTTTAATTATAATATCGTGTGCATGGGAAAAGAGAGCAGGAATGAAATGTTTTATACGCAAAACAATAAGAATTGAAGATTTCTGAGGCTAATATGTTAAAATTTTTTATTTTGGCGAAAAATAAAATGGCTCAAAATGCCGAGAAAGTGGGTTCTAGCGGTTTGCACAGTTTCCGGCTTGGCGCAATTTACTGAGAGCTTAAGGAAATGGATTTTTGAAAACAGGTGCAAAGGTTTTATTAAAATACAGCGTTAAATTTTAATGATCCGTGCGGAAATAATGCAGTTCAAGCGATCTATCTTCAGCATTCTCGCCAATTGAGTGCATTGATTTAAGTTGGGGGAATTCCGCCAAATTTCAGATAATTGAAATCTTCGCATATAGTACATCGGAGTAACGATGAATAAAACACGTTATATAGTTGATAATTTAAAAAATGCGGCTGTATTAAATTATTCCACTTTTCAAATAAAAGCGTGTTTTACTTTTTAAAGGTCGAACCATTTCCAAAATTGATTGCTGCTAAGTCAATGCTTCGAATGATTCCCTGAAAAAACTCTTGCAAAATGGCGTATGTTGGCAATTTGGCGAGGCTTAGATTTGAAACTGGATTTTATTTGAGATTGGTAGCTATATTAATAAAATAATGTGTGTAAACTGTTAGTTTGTTTGTCTGTGTCTCGCGTAGCTCGCAAACGGGTGATCGCAGACCTACCAAGTTTTGAACGGAAATTCTCCATGACAGGCCCCGACACACCTCGAAGCGATTTTTTCAAAATTCGAACTATTTTAGGAAATATCGATAAAAACATATTGCAAAAGGCTAATTTTTGCTTTTCGCCATTTCGTAATTGTAACCCAACAGTCAATTAAGCGACGATTAAGCTTATCTAGGTTGCCACATTCGGCAGTTCATTAAATGATTCAGACTCTTGAAGTAAAAATAAAAGAATAACGATTTTTTTAAATTTTGCCTAGATTATTTGTAAGGTTGTTTTTAAATTAAAATATCGTGTGCATGTGATATCAGAGCGGGAATGAAATGATTTATACTCAAAAGAAAAATAGAATTTGGAAATTTTCCGAAAATAAATGTGCAACTTTTTAATTGGTCGAAAAATAAAAGGGGTTGATGTGCGATTTTGAGGAGGATTCTAACGTTTGGCGCTATTTATCGTAATTTAATCGTCTGCTATTTGGGTTATGAATACACCTGCGTATAAGTTTCTGAAATTTTCATTCAGTTGGAATTGTGCATTTTTCTGAGCAGCTTTTCTGCATCTATTTCTAATGCATTACATCCAGAAAAAAGGATGTTAGAAATATCAATTTTAATTTTGTTTAATCACACTCATGAATAATGATACACTTTCCAACTTAATGAAAAAATCAACGAAAATAGGGAAGACCCATGGATTATAACTCTTTTTATATATAGCACTTTAGTGCGTATTTAAAATCTGAAAGTGTGTCAGATTTTCTGATTCTTGCGCTTGGCGCAATTTAATGAGAGGGTATTTTTAAAAACAAGCGTAGGTTATCTTACAAATAAAAATGTCAATTTGTTGATTTGGGTAGTATACAATTCCACAAAAATGGACCTGTCAGCCTGAAATTTTACACAGATATGTAAAATAATATAAAATAAATGATAGTCCACTTTAAAACTTTGAAAGTCCACCCGTTCCCGGAATTTAAGAGATTTTTTATGTTCTCCACGCAGAAAGCTTTACGTAATTGTAACCCCTGTAGTGGAAAGAGTGTGTGAAATAAGCATCTTGGTTGCCATGTGTGGCGATTTTGAAGAATAAAATGTTTTAAATTCATAAAGTAAAAATAAAAGAATAATAATGATTTTTTTAGTTTATATTTCTAAGGTTATTTTTTTAATTGTAATATCGTGTGCGCATAAGAAATGAGAGCAGGAATGAAATGTTTTATACGCAAAACAATGAGGATCGAAGATATCCGAGACTAATATGTAATTTTTTTTAGTTTGGCGAAAAATAAAATGGCTTTTTTTAGAATGTGAGTTCTAGCGGTTTGCACAGTTTTAGGCTTTTTGGCGCAATTTACTGAGAGCTTAAGGGAATAGCATTTTTGAAAACAAGTGTATAGGTTTTCTTAGAATACAAAATTAAATTTTAACTATCCGTGCAGAAATAATGCAGTTATTAGTGCATTTCAAGCGATGAAGTTTCAGAATTCTCGCCAATTGAGTACATTGATTTAACTTGGGGGTAATCCGCCAAATTTCAGAAAATTGAAATCTTCGCATTTAGTACATCGAGGTAACGATGAATAAAACATGGTATAGTTGATAATTTAAAAAATGCGGCTATATTAAGGGATTCCACTTTTCAAATAAATGCTTGGCGGTCGAACCATTTCCCATTTTGATTGCTGCTAAGTCAATGCTTCGAATGATTCCCTGAAAAAACTCTTGCAAAATGGCGTATGCTGGCACTTTGGCGAGGCTTAGATTTGAAACTGGATTTTACTTGAGACTGGTATATACGTATAATAAGACTGGTTATAGATAAAAATGAATGTTGGTATGTGTGTAGGAGGTTGAAAAACTCCAGCACCGTTTCACCGATCACCATGAAATTTGGTTCACCTAAGTCTTTTATCACGGAGAAGGTTTGTATGCTATCCGTTTTCCTCTAACTTGCCACTAGGTGGCGCAGCAGAACGTCGAATTCTATTCCGTTTAGCCGTTTGCTATGCGAATATCGTCCAACGAATTTCGATGAAATTTGGTACACGCGGATATTAGAACATGGAGAATATTTTTCACTATCCATTTGCTGTAACTTACCGCTAAATAGCGCTGCAACGCATCAACTTCTATACCGTTCGACCGTACGGCATAAAATTTTTTATACTTACACATTTAAGCACGAAGAATATATTCTAACTGTTTTACTTTTGATGTTACTCACCACTAGATGGCACTGCAATGCATTATTATTTTAATTCGCCACTAGATGACGCTGCAGCATGTCAAATTTTTGACCATTCAAACGGTGGCTATGAAAATCAGTATACGTAGCTATTTGAACAATGAGAATATTTTGGCGTTATCCATTTTGCTATAATTCGCCACATGACGGCGCTGTAGCAAATCATTACTTTAATTAACCACTAGATGGCCCTGCAGTGTATCTCTCCTTGATTGTGCGAATGATCGCTATGAAAATAGGTATACATAGATATTTGAACACGGGGAAGAGTTTGGCACGGTCCATTTTCCTATAACTTGACACTAGATGTCGCATTAACACATGAACTTCAGGACTATTCAGCCGATCGTCATGAAAATTCGTATACATCGATATCTGAATGCGAAGAATATTTTCGCCGTATCCGTTTTGCTAAAACTCGCCACTAGATTGCGCTACGCCGCATCGCCTTCTGCACCGTAAAAACGATTGCCTTGAAATTCAGTATGCATGATTATTGAACACAATATAACGCGATATCCATTTTGCTATATCTCTTTATTACAATAAATAGTAATCACAACAAATATTAATATTAAAAAGTCCATTCATTCCCGTGCGAAGAACGGGTACTTCAGCTAGTAGATTATATACGCTCTAAAAAAATCAGTAATTTGTTTAAGGCTGAACATAGTTTATATGAAAAATGTAAGTTCTCCATCATATGTTGTTGAAAATTATCTATAAATGGATTTAATCATCTTTATTGTAAGTAACTTTTATTATGTCAAATTTGCTTTTAATTTGTTAAGGAGTTGTCAGCGATTTTTTTAGTTCGAAAGTTTACTGTTTATATCAGTGGATCATAATATTATTTACCAGCACGTTCTAAGCTTGCATCCTTGCATTATCGATTGCTTCCCTTTCAGAGTCACTTCTATTTCCTGTCCTATACTCTATTGAGAATAAATCTGACTATAATAAAGAACATGGGTTTTAAATCTACAAATATTGTTCTATGTCATAGTATAAAACCGGCTGTGAAGTTCATCAACCGTACAATGAAGTATAGACTTACAGTATAAAATATCCTAATCTGAATGTCTCACAGTTGTAAGCAATGAAATTATATTTTAAAATTCACAAACATATTATGAAAAATAAACAACAAACTTTTTCATTTTAACGCTTACCGTGTGTCGATTAGAGAATACTTCTTCGCATTATTTACGGCGATTTCGGCAGCATTTAAAAAATCTATCACGATTCGATTGTTTTTCTTCGCAATCGTATCTTCCGCCTGGTGAGCATGACTGTGCGCACCATCTACTATCCAAACCAGAACATCTACGAATACCCCTAATGCAATGAAAAGCATTCTTGACAGAAGGACAACTAAACTGGCTCTGTAATTACTACAGTCTCCAGCTCATTCTTGGTAAAAGGAACAGAAAGCAAGCAAAGCAAGTTGTTTCCTCGATTCAGAGAAACTCTCCACAAAGAGACGGAAGAGTTTCAGACAATTTCCTTTGTGGTATATAGCTTTGAAATGAAAGCATGCCATATGAAAGCATTATAACAAATACGCTAATCACTGGTTTTTTAAAAAAAATCTCGATGCTTTCCATTTCCTGTATGATTTCAAATAATACATATGTTAAATCTACAACAACCACCTAATTTTATGCTTAAAATATTTTTCTATTCGACTCAGGAGGGAATTATTTTTAACCTACTTCACCAAACGAATAAGAAATACTTAATGAATTTGTCACATTAGTATTTCTTACAGGATCCTACACAAATTAAAGACGATTTACATCAATTTCACACGAATAATTTACAAAATTATATTTCGAACATAGACTGATACTCAGTTTTGGATATTGGTTTTATAGTTGTTTGTTTTTCAATGGTTATTATTGTTGTTACCCTGAACACGTCCCATTTACAGGTTCTACTGTGTGAGTATACAAACATTCATATGTGCATAAATAAATATATACGGCTGTGTTTGTGCCCATATAAAGAAAGACTAATCATATATCTGAATCAATAAATGAGTACAAGTGTATGAAGATAAAAGTTGTACAATTAAATGAAATTCTAATGTCAAATATCCAAAAAATCAGAAATTTTTAATTATACTATTAAACACGAAAGTTTTGCTGATTTTTATTTTAATAAAAAAGACCATGTTATGATCATTTTTTCAATAGTGTATCCACATATAAAATTAATTTGTCTCTTCTGTAGCTTGATGTGACTATGCGGTAGATGCTTAAGTTCTTAAGCATCTTTTTATATTTTTTCATACAAAAATATTTTATAAATACGACCATTATGAAACATGCTTATGAGTGTGTATGCTCATAGCTTTATTTAAAGCATAATCTTAAATGTTTTAACTATATTCTAAATATATTCTTTTAAAACTATTTCTGTTTGCATATATATAAGCCCGCAAAAAAAAATCTAGTCAAATAAATCACAATACATAGAAAATACACTATTCAAATTTTTATGTTTAATATATTCTTCAGTGGAAAGTACTTCATAGCTTAATGTATTTTAATTTTTTGTTATACTCTGAAAATATATATAGCATCTTATTAGAACTTATAATATATATCTTTCAAGATTTAATTCATATTATTAATTAGACTCAATGAGCTTATGAACTTAGCTTATTAATATTTCAAACAACAGCCTACAGAAGGCAGAAGTAAAACAACGGGACAGGCACTACTCGGGGCTAAATAACATAATAGCAGTCGTGCAAAAATCCGAATGCCGAAATCTCTCGGCAGAAGAGAACCATACTCAGTGATTAACAGCTTGCGTTATGACCCCGTGAGCACCTGAGAAGAATCATGGCAATTCCATTCGTTGATTACAAAGCAAAAATAAATTTTGACTCCACCTTACACCGAAAATGAGGCTTGAGCGGCGCCAAGAAAAGGCGCGGAAAACCCCATGTGTTGTGGGAAAACCATTTTAAAATCAAAGTAAAGATTCGAGTACAGAAATTGAAACGCGAAGTGTTAGAAAAGAAGTCCCATTATTTTTATGCAAACATCCCTTAAAAATATTATATATATATAGGATGTCTCAAAAACAGTGATCTAGGCTTTTATTCCTTAAATAACGATCATAGATATATATAATAAATTACTAAGTAAAAAAAGTACAGAATTTCATTGTATCAATTAAAATTTTAGGTAATTTAATCTAAATAAATACCAAAAATTAAACTTTTAAACGGCCCACGTACAAAAATTCTCAGTTACTAAAATGTGTCCCATACCTTAATTAGATAATGTACAAAATTTCCGCCTTTTTTCATAAAGTAACTCAGAAAAATCTTTAAACAAAGTTAGTTAGGGCCTATGAGTAAAGCAGAACAGTAGTGTAAGTAGATTGCATACGGAAAGGTAATGGTAATAAATAAAACGTGTAAACAGTTTTTTTTTCAAAACTTTTTTTTATTTTAATTTTTGGGTTATTGCAATGAATACAATAAGCAGTTTAAACCTTTATGTTCTGGGTTTTCCTAGGTATTTGAACCATTTGTCTCAAAAGGGTGAAAAAAAAGACAGACATAAAAATACGACTATAGAAAAATGTTTAATACGCTTACAGATAAGTTGTACTTTTCGACCTAGTCTTCTTAGAATCTGCGTAAAAAGAGAAGCTCCACTAAATTTACGACCGCACAGTGCTATGTGATTCTGAATGCTTCTGATGTGCCCTATGACTCCTTAAAGTTTGATTGGGGATACTTTTAAAAAGTACTGTAGAGCACGTGAACTAGTGGCTTAGATGGTAATGTGTTCGGTATTTGTAAAATAGATAAATAAATTCATGAGCTCAGCAACTTTTTCAAACTAAGTATTTCCCCATTTGAATTATGACAGTATAATTCTTTTATGCTTCCAAGAATGCGCATTATGATCCCTTTTTGAAAAAAAGTCCCGAAAAAAAATATGAATATGAATGAAAAGATATGAATATAAGTGTATGTTGACTTAAGCCATTTTTCATTGGCTTTCAAAAAAAAAATCACATAGGTAAAATCCCGTATCAGGGGTCATACATAAATTACAAAAGAAACCAATAGTTGCATAAATACATACCTTTGCTCTTATTGGTATTGTATAGTCTCTTCTCTTACGAACTTTGTTAAAACATATCTTTCAGCTTTTTTATGACGCAAGGCTGAAACTTTGTGCATCACCTAATTAATGTATGAGGCAACTTTTACTGATTGGGAATTTTTTATAAGGGATCATATAAAAATTAAAATTATGTATTTATTTAGATTTAATCTATAGAAAATTTCAATCGATATAAAAAAATCTGTAAATTTTCTACGTCATTTTGTAATTTATTGTATACGTCTATAATCGATATGTAAGGAATAAAAGCCTTGGTCAATGGTTTTAAGACACCCTGTATATATTACTTTATCCAAATAAACAGTGTGCTTGAACTCCTGACTTCTAGTGAAGTTTTGTTGACCTTCTGCATTCAAGGGATCATTAACGTATTGAATATGGTTATAGAAATTATTTTTGCTATCTTGGGCAGGAAATCTGTTTATAACTTTCACAAAATATTTAACGAACTATTAGTAATGCGTTTACGTGAAATTTCGGTTAAAATATCACATATATTCTTTGCAAATTGCGTTGTCCATTCCAAACAGTACTTAAATCCAAAACATCTTTTGGTTGATTTCTACTTTAACCCCCCCACACACACACACATACACACACACTCGCCAACCTAAAAAATCCTCGCAATTTGGGGGGCTTCGCAGTCGTATGCCTCTAGGAGTTAGGCATGAGGCTCAACGCTCTTAAAGGAACTAGATGAAAACGAAAGAGAATATATTAGCGATAAGAGTACCAGTTAAGGAATTTGAAGGCTCTTAATTATTAAAACTAGATTAACTGTCAGCCCAAATAAATAAATAAATAAATAATGCTGTACTTATATTTGTTCCAAACTGCCATCTTTAAATTATGGTTACCACATAAATACAAAAACTCGCCATGGTAACTGCATTATGTATAGTTATCCCACCTTGGCGAGAGTGTGTGTGTGGGGGGGGGGAGCTAAACTAAGAATCAAACCACCTTTTCGTTCTGCTATTCATTACAGCATTAATCAAATACAAATACATAAAAAATTGCAAATCTCTTTACATTATGTAAATGTCAAATGTAGATTGCAAAAAGAGTTCTGAAAAACTCTTTTCCTCAAAAGGAGGCATTGTCTCCTTTGCAGCAGTTACACAAAATTTACAAGCACCAACTAGAATTTCACTTCCTTTGAACACGACTTCAAAGGAAGGATATAATGGAACTTGTTGATCGCTTACAGAAACAATTCAGTCAAATTCCTTCCTTCATCAGAATTAACTACGGAAATTAAAAGTTTTTTCGTATGATAGAATAAGGAACTAGCATTCGTGTAGTTAAGCAGGATAACCGTTACCGATCAATCAGCTTTCCGCACAATGAGAATTAATTGCTACCTCACGATCGAATTCGCTGTTTTCCCGTTCTTTTTCTGCCTGATAAAGGAAAGTCATCAGAATGGTTGCATGAACAAGAGTTCTGATACACTGACAGACCTCCTGAACATTGTTGAGAAATCGCTGCACACGGCAAAGAAATATGCAAAACTGGAAGAAAGGTCAGTAATGAAATTTATGCACGTCCTGTTTACAAAGCAGAAAATCTTAGAAATTCATGTTTTTAAAAAAGTTTTCACATGACGGAATTTTTATTTCTTTGGTAATTAGTTCCAGATTTCTGCCTACTAATTGTAAGTTATTATTTGATCTTATATTAACTTATAAAAAATTAAGAGGAAAAATTAACAGCACAATTTATAGGGCGATTAATAATCGGTGTATGAATACAATGTTAGACTCTCACATAGTTTACTACGTGATTCGGAATATTTTTCATTTGCATATTAAATTATAAAGTCGTATTTGATTTAAATTTAAAAATTTGCGCTTAAAAGGATTCTGATATCTCCGCCTCCACTATTTAAAAACATTCGCACAAACAATGGAAGTTACTGTAAACTATAAATTTTAATCGGAATTCTGTCTGAAATAAATAAAACTTTAGAAAACGCTTCTTAAAAAAAAACTTTTTCACATAGGAAATGGCTGTTTTGCAATAGCATTTTATCCAAATTTAACAGGCATTATTTTTTCCCTAATGGCCGGCCTCTGCCTTGACGGCTTTGGCCACTACTAAGGCCGGAATTGTTGGTCTCTTTATTATGGGGCACCTAGTAGGTGGACCAACGTCGCCCCCTATGTAGGACACATTGACAAGCACGCCCAGTCGGGATCGAACCCCGACAGTTGAACCCGAAACCGTAGTACGGTGCTTTACCCACCATACAATCCGGTCGACAATTTAACACGTATAAAACCAGAGGTTCATCTCAAACGGACACCTAACGATTTCCCAGTTTTATCCCGATTTTTAACGGGAGAGAAGCAGCGGGCAGAAGCTAGTCTAGTTTTTACGATTGACATAGCTGACGATTGCAACGAAGTTACCTAAAATACTCTTCACTTGCAAGAATGTTTAATCTTCTTTCTTGACTGCATGGCTTCTTACTTTTACATATTTTCTAATGCCTCAATCAAATAAAAGGTCTTGAAACTTCTTGCAACGCAGGCACACACTTTTTCTAGCTCTCTTTTAGTGATGTCAACGATCACCTTATTTAGCGTCAGTCCTTGGGACTAGTAGACGGTGACCGAGTGAAAAAAAAACCAAGCAGAAGCTAAAAATAAAACAAAATGTTAAAAAACTCAAACACTTTATATTTTAAATACGCATTACAGAACAATATATTAAAATCGTATTATAATCTATGCGTCAACCCTGCTTTCTTTCTTGTTTCATTGCGTTGGAGCCTATACCATAGTCAATGTGTTAGCCCTATTTACCGAGTGTCCCAAAAATGACTTATGGATTTTGAAAATCAATTTTAAAAAAAGACGGAATGCGATAGATATGTATCGTTTGCGGCCTTATGCGTAGGAAATCAGAGAATTTTATCCTACCAATTTCAAATTAAGTTAACATTTTCACCCACAGGTTGCGCTGAAAACTATGAAAAAATAAAAACCGGTATGAAAATTTTGCAAGCACTCTTGCAAAAAACGAAACAATGACATTTTCAATGTAACCCCCATTTGCTGCAACAACGAGGCGTAATCTGAGGCAAACATTTCCAGACATCCGTTCAAACATGTCACTTGGAATTGCTTCACATGCAGTACAGATGTGCTGCTTCAACTCCGCAATTGTTTGTGGAGTTTGGCGGCATACCAAATCTTTCAGGTACCCCCAAAGAAAAAAGTCGCAGGGCGTCAGGTCTAGCGAATAAAGAGACCATACTATGCCTCTTTCTGTATGCATGTCGTAATCCAAGACAATTTCCCGCTCGCGTATTTCACAAGTGCACCGCTATATAACGATGGAAAGAAAAAGAGCCTTCCTATTGGCTATTTCGGGATTGCTTCCATTACGTCATACATCGCGAGGTTCGGGTGTTCTGCTAGTAACATACGCCATTAGAGAAATAATTATATGAGACAACGAATTCCGATTCCTTCATTTATGACAGGTGGATATATATATATATATATAAATACTATAGATTAAACAGATCAAGGATTTGAAGCTGAAAGAAAATCTGAATTTTAAGAAAGGGGCTGTTGGATCTGACACCCCCTTCAGGGCCCCACCTCAGGAGACTCTTATCTATATTGGCACTGGGCCAAAAAAGCGAAGAGAGAACTTTTCATACGTTTTTCAGAGAACACTTTTTTTTTTATTAGTTCCTCTCGAAGGAAGGAGAGAGTTAGTTTAGCTTTGTTGAGATATGTTTATGTTCATAGATTCTGTGCGAATATAACTTTGTAAATAATTGTAAAAATAGATAATGTAATAATAATCAAGAATATATAATTTAGAACCCTTTAGCTTAGTCGTAATTTAGTCGCTTGTGAAATTTGTTGGTTTTCGACGCATTTTTAGGAAGACAAAGTGATTACCCAGCAGAGTTACGCACCCGAGACCTTCTTAGCAGGTAAGTTCGATTTACCTGATACTTAGTTTTAGTTAGTAGTAACATTTTTATGGCATCCCTTGCCGGTATTGAGTGTTCTGTAGGGTGATTTCTTTTAAAAGATATTAGAAAACAAAAGAGGTGCATTTTAGTAACAGTAATATAATCATAAGACATATCATGACTGAAGACGAAGCAACGCTCAAAAAGAAGCGTACTGTTCTTAGGTCAGCTGTTACCAGATCTTTAAATGAATTGCAAGAAGCGATAAAGCAAACGGATACTAATGATACTAACGAATTAGAAGAAGGTGTAGAAATGCTAACACAGACTTTTGATGCGCTCGTTAGTATCGATAGAGCTTTAGAAAAATTTTTTAAGGCAGAAGAGTTCGAAACGGAGTACCTAAAGGCGGAAGAGTACCGCGAAAAGGTGGTTCGTGGAAAGTTTCGCGCCACCAAGAAAATTAAAGAAATAAAACAAAAGTTAGCTCCATCGGTAGGAAACGGCTCAGAACGAAATTCTACAACAGAAACTTTTGATAGTACGGCGACTAACGAATCAAAATGTCTAAATAACGTTCACGTGAAGCTGCCAAAACTTTCTTTAGTAAAATTTCATGGGGATTTGGGCCAATGGTTAAACTTCTGGAACAGTTTTGAGTCAGCGATTCATACAAACGAATCGTTAGACAAAGTTGACAAATTCAATTATTTAAAGTCCTGTTTGAGCGGAAGTGCTCTAAGAACTGTAGAAGGTTTACCCATATCCGCCTCCATGTACGATACTGCAATAAAATTATTGAAGGACAGATTTGCTAGAACCGACTTACTTATACATACACACATGAGGAACATTCTTGATATTAAACCCTTACGGAATTCAAATGATGTGCATGCTTTCAGGAAATTTTATGATAAAATTTCTATATAATTAAGAAGTTTAGAAAATCTCGGTCAATCACTAGATAAGCTTTCGAGCGTTTTGTGTACAACTATACTAAAAGCTCTCCCCAAAGATCTGCTGTTAGAGATCGACAAAAAAACAAATAAAGACGCGTATTCTGATGTCGAAAAATTATTAGAGTTCATAGCTGAGTCACTTCAGTCCCGAGAACGAGCCGACATAATTAAGAATGCCACGGACTCTCCATTTAGACATAATGACGTGTCTGCACCATCTAAAATAAACAGATATGATAAAAGAGCGTATAAGCAAGAAAAGTCCTTTTCAGCTTCGGATCTTGTTGCTACTGATTTGAGTGAGAAAAGGCAGACCTGTTGTTTTTGCGATAAAGAATCGCACAGCAGTCAATTTTGTAAATCGGCCCAAAATTTAAACAACGATGAAAAAATTAAAATCTTGCGGAAAAAAGGCATTTGTTTCCGGTGCTTACAAAAGAGAAATCATTACAGCAAAGACTGTGACGTAAAGGTTGAATGTTCACGGTGTGGTTATCGCCATTTTGATATTATGTGTAACCAGACTAAAAATGCCCAGGCTAAAGTAGAGATGACCACACGTGATAAACCGTCGGAAAAACCATTAACTCTTTCGAATTATTCCAGTGGTTCAGAAGTTTATTTACAGACTTTAATTGTTGGAGTATCAGGCAATGGTGTGATGGGTCATTTGAGAGTACTCATTGATACAGGAAGTCAGAATACTTATGTTAGTAAATATGCAGCGAAGAGGTTAAAATTAAAACCGTTCAAAACTGAAAAGGTTAGGCATGGACTTTTCGGTGGTGTTGAAATTTTAGAAACTCACAATCGTTATCGACTCAATCTGAGCAGCTTAGACGGAAAGTATGATTGTGAAATTGAAGCGTTAGACCAACAAAAGATATGTAGCGCGGTCCCAAGGCTAAAAGATAAGAAAATCTTGGAAGTCCTCGAAAAGAAAGGCATAACTATAAGCGACGTTTCTCAGAACGAAGACCGCTGTTTGTATGAGGAATGTCCCGAAGAAATTCATCTATTATTGGGAGCCGATACTACTTTCCATATGTTCACAAAAAATATTGTAAATCTTCCAGGAACTGGAATAGCAGCCTTTGAAACTAAGTTGGGTTTTACTTTGATGGGAAGAACGAAAGGTGAAAACACAAGTTTAGAGCATTCGTTATCCGTCCTTTCCTTGTCATTGCACGTTTCAGATGCAAAATTGTCAGACCTATGGCGCTTAGACACCCTAGGGATCTCCAGTGAAGAAAACAAAACCAAGGATATGTTAGAAGAAGAGACTCAAAAACATTTTTTAGATACCGTAAAGAGAGATAGTAGCGGAAGATATGTAGTGTCCCTACCATGGGCCGTTGATAACTCCATTTTTTTGAGTAATAGGGTCATGGCAGAAAAGTCACTATACCGAACCGAAGCTAAGTTAATCAATATTAACAAACGACAAGACTGCGAGGACATATTTGATTATTGGGAAGCTAACAACATTATTGAAGTAGTTACCGAAGAAAGAGAGCACGGCGTACATTTTTTACCGCATCGCCCTGTAATTAAAGAATCAAGTGAAACAACGAAAATCCGACCTGTTTTTAATGCCTCAGCGCATACTAAAAATTCCCCTTCACTTAATGATTGTTTGACCAAGGGTCCAAATTTAGTCGAGATTATCCCCAGCGTATTAAATCGCTTTCGAAAGTATCGCATTGGAATATCCTCCGACATAGAAAAATCTTTTTGTCAGATTAAAATAAGAGAGGAAGATCGCGATTTTCTGAGATTTTTGTGGTTTGACGCCGAGAAGAAGTTGAAAATTTACCGACATAATAGAGTAGTTTTTGGACTAACATCTAGTCCTTTCCTGTTAGCGGCAACGCTCAATCATTTGTTAGATACAGTTTCAGAAAATTTTGTAAAGACTGCTCAAATTTTAAAGGAAACATTTTATATTGATAATTTATTGGTTAGCTTAGACAGTGTTGAAGAAGTAGAAAAATTCATCGCAGCATCAAAAGCGATTTTAGCGTCTGCCCACTTCAATTTAAGATGTTGGCGATTAAATTTGCCTATTGTAATAGTCGACGAGGCAGAAAGCCAAACAGAAACAGTATCTGTATTAGGTTTAATGTGGAATTTAGAAAAGGACAGTTTAAGTTGTAAGGTAGAAGAAACCTTTAAGATAAGGGAACCCTATACCAAGAGAAAGATCCTATCAGTGACTCAGAAAATTTTCGATCCCATAGGTTTCACAGCTCCCGTGACATTAATCCCTAAGATGATTTTACAAGAGACATGGATTCAGAAAGTTAAGTGGGATGAAGAGCTCCCCTTAAATCTAAATAAGCAGTTCAATGCTTGGTTGAATCAATTACATTTGCTTCATCAAATAGAAGTATCCCGATGTCTAAACATCGATTGCGACAATGCAGATTCTCTATCACTCCATATATTTTCAGATGCCAGTAAGCGCGCATACGCGACTTGTGCCTACATTAGAGCGAAGACAAAAGGAGAAATTAAAGTTCAGTTAGTCAATGCAAGAAGTAGGGTAGCTCCCATCAAAGAAATGACCATAACTCGCCTGGAGCTGCTCTCGTGCTTAATTGGAGCCAGACTTTCTAAGACCATCCGATCAGATTTGAACTTGGAAAATTGTACTACCATATTTTGGAGTGATTCGACGACAGCGTTAGGTTGGATAAGAAGAGATCAAGCTTGGGGAACGTTTGTGCACAATAGAGTGCAAGAGATCAGAGCCATTACTGAAATATCTGACTGGCGACATGTTCCAGGAAGATTGAATCCAGCGGACCTCCCATCTAGAGGGTGTTCTTTTGAACAACTGCAGAAATCTAGATGGTGGGAGGGCCCACCTTGGCTGTACTTATCAGAAGACGAATGGCTCCAAACTGAAGAACAACCCGATGAAGAATTGTTGAACAAAGAGAAAAGAAAAACGATCTTAACTCTATTGGACCAAGAAGACAAATCAGATTGGTATTACCGATATTTTTCGTCCTTTAGAAAAATAGTAAGAATGATAGCCTGGATTTTCAGATTTTACCATAATTTGAAGAAGCCTGAAAAAAACCCTAAGATTCGTGCGTTAAGACCAATTGAAGATCAGGATGGGCTTCTTAGAGCCAAAACAAGTATTATTAATCGGGAAGATGTAGAGAACTTTCTTTACCCAGTCATTTTGCCATCTAACCATACCGTTGTGAAGAGAATGATTTACGAGAAGCATTTAGAGTTGAAGCATGCGGGAGTCGGCGTATTAATGGCGCATCTCCGAGAATACACGTGGATATTGAAGTCAAGAAAAACTATCCGAAATGTTATAAGAAAGTGCGTGAGATGTAAAAGATTTGATGTCTCTAGAATAGAAGTTGAACCGGGCATTCCACCTGAAGACCGAGTTAGAGAAGGAAAAGTTTTCGAAGTGATTGGAGTAGATTTGGCCGGTCCTCTACATCTCTCTGATGGTTCTAAATCCTGGATAGTTTTGTTTACGTGCGCCATATACCGCGCTATTCACCTTGAATTAGTTAGTTCGCTATCCACCGAGACTTTTATTCAATCCTTCCGCCGATTCATCGCACGCCGTGGAAGACCTTATGTAGTATATTCCGATAACGGGACAAACTTCGTAGGAACCAACCGAGCTCTTACTGAAGTAGATTGGAATGCAGTGAGTGAAATAGCCTCTACCCACAGAATACGATGGAAATTCAATCCACCCACTGCTGCGTGGTGGGGTGGTTGGTGGGAGAGACTTGTGAGGATGATTAAAGAAATTTTTAGAAGAGTTTTGGGTCGAGCATCTTTGAGCTACGAAGAGATGAACACCATCTTATGTGACTGTGAACAAGTAATCAACTCTCGTCCTATAACTTACATATCGGAAGATAATAGAGACCCTTCCCCTTTGTCACCTATGATGTTTTTGCAAGAACTGCCTTCCTCAGGAATCCCAGATATTGACACACTAGATTCAAAAGATCTGAATCGAAGAGTTAGATACCGCCAAAGAATTAGATCTGATCTGAGAAATCGATTCCGCAATGAGTATTTAGGACAGCTTAGACAGCAAGCTTTAAAAGAAAATAAGTACAACCAATTAGGTGTTGGTGATATTGTTCTGGTTGAAGACATCAATAAACGACGCATACATTGGCCTTTAGCTAGAATAACAGAAATTTTGCCCGGAAAGGATAATATTGTTCGTGTGGCAAAGATAAAAACCGAAAAGGGAATTTTTCTTCGTCCAGTAGCCAGACTGTTCCCGTTGGAAATTCACGATAATTGTACTAACAGTTTTCTATTTCCAGATAGTCCTATTCTAAACAGGAGCAGTCCTTCAGTCAGCCGCCCAGAGATCTCCGACGACCCTGAAGTCGCCCGTCTCGAAGACCAGGAGATGGAAGCTCCGGTACCAGACTGCAGCCAGAGGGAATCCCCGGACCTAGCTTGCCGTCCTCCAGTGGTGACAAGAAGAGGCCGAGTGATTCAGCCCCCTGAGAGGTTTCGAGAAGGAAATTGACGTCCTCCTCAAGTGCCGGACGTCAAGGTGGGAGGATGTTGGATCTGACACCCCCTTCAGGGCCCCACCTCAGGAGACTCTTATCTATATTGGCACTGGGCCAAAAAAGCGAAGAGAGAACTTTTCATACGTTTTTCAGAGAACACTTTTTTTTTTATTAGTTCCTCTCGAAGGAAGGAGAGAGTTAGTTTAGCTTTGTTGAGATATGTTTATGTTCATAGATTCTGTGCGAATATAACTTTGTAAATAATTGTAAAAATAGATAATGTAATAATAATCAAGAATATATAATTTAGAACCCTTTAGCTTAGTCGTAATTTAGTCGCTTGTGAAATTTGTTGGTTTTCGACGCATTTTTAGGAAGACAAAGTGATTACCCAGCAGAGTTACGCACCCGAGACCTTCTTAGCAGGTAAGTTCGATTTACCTGATACTTAGTTTTAGTTAGTAGTAACAGGGGCAATACCTGCTTAGCTATTTTTTTTTTTTTTTTTAGTACTCCTGTTAGCTAAATATTTCGAGGTGCTGGCGCCATCTACTGGTATTTAGATGTGCATTATTATTGTTATTTTTTTTTTTTTTTTCAAGTGTTAATGTGTTGAATAAAAGTTTCACTTCTTTGTGCTTAATCATTTTTTTCACTCGAATTCTAAAGTTCAATATAATATGACTTTAAAAATAAGCCTGCCATATTTTGTACTCTTGCAAAGTCATTTTACATTCTTAAGATAATGTCATGAGTGATTATTAATCAAAACTACCACATTTTCATGCAGTAAAATTAAACTTCAGGTTTTTGGGGGCTCAAGATAAAAAATGGAAATAGGGGATAAGAAGTGCAGGAAATTCTTACTTTTAATATGATTTTTCTGCACTTATAAAAATAGAACAACAAATTTCAGAAATTGTACTTTCAGTTTTAATCTTAAATCAATGTACTTCAAAGGAGCAAAAATACATAAAGCTTATATGTAAATTCTTCTACCCTCTAAATTTACCACTTCAACCAAATATTTACTTGCACACACATGCAATTAGTTTCCTTATTTTATTGATATTATTCATTTAAAATTTTAAGTTAATTAACGTTCTTCCATATTTATAATGCAACACTCTTGTCTTCACTTTAAAGCATAATATATAAGTAATTTTTTGCTGTATGCCTCATATTTTTTTTAAGAAAGTGCTGTAATAGTTCTCTATATTTTTCTTATATTCTCTCTATATTTTGTATTAAACGTAGATTTTACACTTTAAATTTTCGTTTGGTGCACACAACAAGAATTTACAAAAAAAAATTTTGTCTTGAATATTGCCAAGTTCAAGGTTCATTACTTAATTTCTAAGGTTATATTTTTCCTCTGAGATAAATTTAACATATGAATTACAATCTCTGGTGTACAATCAATATGCATTAGAAATTTAATGTTCGAATGCAAAATTCTTTATTTTTGTAAATTCATACTTAAGAAAAGTTACATAAAATGAAATTTAATCTCTATGTAATATTTAAAATAACTTATTTCTACATGGCTGTTAGATGGTTGAATTCGCAAAATAAAAAATGTTGATTTCCATATCTAGTAGATGGCGCCAGCACCTCGAAATATTTAGCAAACAGGAGTACTAAAAAAAAAAAAAAAAATAGCTAAGCAAGTATTGCCCCTTTAAAATTCAGATTTTCTTTCAGCTTCAAATTCTTGATCTGTTTAATCTATAGTATTTTTTTTATATAAATACACCTGTCATAAATGAAGGAATCGGAATTCGTTGTCTCATATAATTATTTCTTTAATGGCGTATGTTACTAGCAGAACACCCGAACCTCGCGATTTATGACGTAATGGAAGCAATCCCGAAATAGCCAATAGGAAGGCTCTTTTTCTTTCCATCGTTATATAGCGGTGCACTTGTGAAATACGCTTCCCGCTCACTGAAATGTTCGTTCAAGAAATCAAATATTGCAGACGTTTGATGTGCACGAGCACCATCTTGCATGAACCAGGAGGCATTCGAACAGTCCTTCAAAGCAGTATGAATCCCCACAAATTCTTCCAGAATCCCAAGATATCGTACAGCATTTATCGGTTGCTCTCGAAAAAATGGCCCTATTATTCCTTTGGAGGAAACCGCAGGCCATACCATTTTTTTTTGGTGAATGCTGGGATGAAGGTTCAGCAATATAAGGATTTTCGCTTCCCCAAATTCACGAGTTCTGCTTGTTGACATAGTCATAGAAGTGAAAATACGCTTCGTCTTTGAACCACATGTTGCCAACATCGAGTTCACCGTCATCCACAAGTTGCATCATGACGTTCTCGAAATAATAGCGCGCATTAGTGACATTTAGACTGAGGGGTTGGTGAGTCTGGATTTTGTACGTGAACATCTGAAGGCTGTGACACATTGACAAGCACGCCCAGTCGGGATTGAACCCCGACAGTTGAACCCGAAACCGTAGTACGGTGCTTTACCCACCATACAATCCGGTCGACAATTTAACAGGTATAAAACCAGTGGTTCATCTCAAACGGACACCTAACGATTTCCCAGTTTTATCCCGATTTTTAACGGGAGAGAAGCAGCGGGCAAAAGCTAGTCTAGTTTTTACGATTGACATAGCTGACGATTGCAACGAAGTGTTCATTCTTCGGAGTCCAGTACAAGATGTAACACAGCGTACGGAAGTCCGGGCCCGTTGTTGGATAACCTGCTGTACTTGCTTCAGCATTCGACTCTGCAACTGAAAGGCGTGCCGGGCCGACATTTCCAATACGATCATCATTCACGCTTCCCGTTCGTTCGAATTTCTGGAATAGAGTCCTTATCGCATTGTCTGACGGTCCGTTTCTCACATGAAATTTTCTTTGGAAACTGCGCCTCGTTTGAACAAAACTGTGTTCCAGGCGGTGAAACTCGTAACACAATAAATACCCGCTGTTCAACGGAAAAAAACATTTTGATAGAGCGGACATCCAATCTCAACAGCACACGCTATCAGCTTGACATGAACTACGGAATGGCGAGCTGAAATATACTTCGTTTCAACTATACCTGTTACATATCGCCTGCAGCGCCATCTCTTCATAGAAATGTTAACTAAATTTGAAATTTCGTGGGATAAAATTCCCTGATTTCCTAAGCATGAAGCCGCAACGATACATATCGCAAACCGCAACGGTACATATCTATCGCATTCCGTCCTTTTTTATTGACTTTCAAAATCCATCAGTCATTTTTGGGACACCCGGTATCTTCCTAATTCCATTATCTTGAAAAGAGTATTATAATCTATATGTCGTAAATAATGCATGTTTACAGTTTACGATTTGTATTACTATATTACGAGATAGATTGAAGTACATTAGTTGTCTATGTAATAAATAAGCTGTAAATTAATACGTGTAAAAATGGTAAAATGCTAATTACTAAGTTCAGGAGGCGGAGTGTTTGGGCAGAGCTAATTTTCAACTAACGTGAAATTGAATTATTATAGCAAACGTTTGGTTTCATTTCTCCTGAAGTAGAAACCGATATGATTCATTGTTAGCTTATTCTAAAGCTATTGGAATGTATTAGTTATTAATAAATTTTACCTATTGTAATCAGGACGGTGTTTGCAGAATCGTCGATTAAATATTTTGACGAATATTGGAATTTGCATTTTTTTCTGCTCAGAGCTCATAGCTTGTTATTAAATTTAGATATTGCAATACATTTTATGTCCTTTTACAGGATTTTTTCCATTCTTTCTCACCAGGTTGTTATTTTTTCTGTAGCGAGTTTAGCAATTTTGAAAATGATTAACTTTGCAGAATTCAGGGATTTTCTATTGTACTTGCAATAACTTACAAACGATTAGAGATCGGATAAGTCTGCTATGTTAATTTATTCTCCACGTGAGCGCATCTATTACCCTTCCAAGTTTGTCGATATAATAATAAAACACCTTGCATATATTTATAATTTTAGCAACCAGAAATCAAAAGTAAAAACTTTAAGTATATAAAATATAAAACTTGGCCGGCTATACTGTTGCATACGATATTTCAACACTGTTCAAAAAATCTGACTAACATGTCGGGTAAATTGGGGATTCAGCAATATCAACTTAAGACGGCGATTTCGTTTTACTTTTATTGTACTTGTTTTTGAGTTTGCAAGTCCGCAATTCTGAATGGCGATAATTTTTGTAATCGGTCATGACCAGGGTTAAAGTGTCTATAATATAAGCAGTGCAGCACTTTTTCAAATCTGATTGCACCAATGCCTCCTGATAAAGAAAGCCTAGCAACTGCTACGCCACCAAGCCTTGGCGTCATCAGTAGGCCTACATATAAAAGTTTTACTTTCACGAAATAAAACTATTTACTCACGCATAGCAACATTTCAATGATTTTAGATAGAAAATTTAATTTTCCGATAAAAGACAGTTTTTAACCATAACTAATTAGATAATACAATAAGGAAATAGATCATAACGAATAAGTTTGCATGAGATAGGTATTTTGATTTTTGTTTTTAATTTAAGGTATTTTTAATATTTGCAGCATTCACCAGAAATATAAAACAGTTTTACTTTGTGAAAATAAAACTTGATGTCGTTTTTCGTAGGTCTGTTAATGAAGTCAAAGCTTCAGTTGTTAGGCTCTCTTCAAGTAGAAGGGGCTGGTTCAACCACCACCTCCTAGACATAGAAGGCCTGAGAACAGAAGCTTTTACGTCATCACAAGGTCTTCTAAGATGACATCATCACAGTTTTACTTTCACAAAGTAAAACTATTTGAAATTTCTGGTGAGCGATACAAACTTTAGAAAATATATTAAGTTAAAGATAAAAATTAAAATACCTTTCTGATAAAAATAAATTTATTATGATCTATTTCTATATCATATTATATAATTAGTGATGGTTAAAATTTCCTATTTGTCGTAAAATTAAATTTTCTATCTTAAATCATTAAAATTCTTTATGCGGGAGTAAATTCACCCCAAACTTTGAAGAGTTTTACTTTGTGAAAATAAATTTGTGATGACGTAAAAGTTTCTGTTCTCAGGCATTGTATATCTAGGAGGTGTTGGTTCTACGCCTCCTAAATATAGAAAGCCTTACAACTCCTACATCACTAAGCTTTGACGTCATCACTAGGCTTACATTTAAAACTTTTATTTTGATAAAATAAAACTATTAAAAATTTCTGGTGAATTCTACAAATATTCGAAAATAAATTAAAATTAAAATATCTCTCTCATACAAAATTATTTATTATGATTTACTTTCTTACCATATTATCTAATTAGTCATGGTTAAAAACTGTCATTTGTCGTAAAATTTTATTTTTTATTTTAAATCATTAAAATATTGCTATTAATTAGGAAATTCACCAGAAAAAATTATTTTAGTTTATCGATATAGAACTTCTAAATGTAGAAGCCTTGTGAAGTAGGAGTTGTAAGGTTCTCTATATCTAGGATGACTTGGTTTGCTCCACACGGTGACAAAACAGAGAGAAGGAACTGTTGTCCGGATCGCTCGTCTCCGCTTAGTAATAAATGAGATCAGCGGTCGCTAACCAATGCCACATTCAATCAGGGTGCGAACTGAACATTTTCTCCAAGGGGGGATATTTGAAAGAAAACATTCTCCAGGGGGGGGGGACACTTGAAAAGAAAAAGGAAGGAAGGTGTAAATGCTTCGCTCACATGATATTACATGACAAATGCAATCGCCGATACGTGTGGGAACTGACTTATATTCAAATTAAAGTCATAGATTGTTCTACGGAATCACAGATACACAGGCTATATACAATGTCCCTGTATTGGAAGCCACCCTTGAGGGTTTTTAGCTTAGAAAACAGACGAAATTTTAAGGCAATCGCCTTAGAGCATAGTAACAACCGATAACATACTGCTTTCATTTTGACTTCTTGATTTCAATCCCAAGAATTCCTCCATCACTTTAACATTTTTTCAGCAGGGGATAAATAGTACCCCTGGCAGGTATCAATTAATATTTCTCTAGGCAGGGATATTACATTCTTCAGCCGGGGACGATCCCCAGCATCCCCCCGTCAATTCGCACCCTGCATTCAATGAAACCTTATTGCCGGCAGTTGGAAGTTCTACCAACTACTAGAAAGATCACGCAACGCAAAGATATCAATACAACTTTTTCTCCATATAAATAAAATGTCAGAAAAAATATAATAATTGTGTAATGTGAACGAAAATGCATACACCTTGATCTTACGAAAAAATTTTTGTTTGATCGTAGATCAGCTACCCACCCCATGGACTGTGCAGAAATTAAGGAAAAGAACAGAGATGCAAAGAGCGGCGTCTTTACTATATGGCTTCGTAGCAGAGCTGTGACTGGTTCCATTAAAGTTTACTGTGATATGGAGGATGACGGAGGTGCTTGGACGGTAAAAATTACTCTGATAAAAATTTATCGTTAAAATTACAGATAGCTTACTAGCTTCATGAAAATACCCCCCTCCTTTTAGGGGGGTGGGGCGAAAGAAAGCTCGAATAAGCATAGGTCAGTACCTAGGAAAATTTTCGAAGGGAAAGCCAAAATGTTTCACAAAAAGACGTCTTAATTATAATCTTGTTAACAGAAATTGAAATTTCGGAGGTGGGCAGAGGATCTACCCTCTATACGGCCTTGAATATGCATATCTTTGATTTGTGTAGAAGTGAAAAAATAATGTATCACATTTAAAAATGTTCTCTAAATTTCTATCCAACAAATTTTAACAGAAGCGACATATTAAGTTTTTACGCAAACAGTACAAAAGTGTAAAGATTTTTATTGCCACTTTTTAATAAAATTGAAAAGTTCTTAGGATTTTGGTTCGTCTATATATGCTCCAGCTGCTGTAAGCATCTATATGATGTTTATAGGTATTATACTGTGTCTTCTTGTGAAAGCTATGAATATACAGAGTCTCCCAAAAATATTGACCTAGGCTGTTATTCCTTAAATATTGATCACAGACATATGCAATAAATGACGAAGTTATGTAAAAAAAAGTTACAAAATTTTACGAAATCATTTTTCGATTTCATAGGATCTGTCTTAATCTATGTAGTTTCTTAATTTACAGGTCTCTGCAACCAATATTTAGGAAATAAAATCCGAAGTCAATGTTTTGCTGACACCCTAGATAATATAAATAGTTCTTTCACGGAAGACGCAAAAATAATTCTTACTCTATGTGTACTCCGCTACTTAAAGTTTGTTTTAGACACGTTAATCCATTTTGATGAAAACAAAACTTAAATAATTTATTGGCGTTACAATAAATGTTATCAGTTTTTAAAAAAGTGCATGTAGCATGTAGCGTCTATACTTCTTCCACATACAATCTCAAAATAGGCACAATACATTATATACACACATACATTAGGCACAATACATTATATAGGCACAATACATGGATATTCATAAATTAAGTGTATTTTAGAGACCTTAATCTACTTCAAACTAGTAAATTAGTAGTTATTACTCAGTTTACAATATGCTTTCTTTAAAAATGTGTAAGTAACATATTTGGCTTAAAAGCAAAAAGCAAGGAAAATAGATCTCACAGATTCGACTTAAAAAACAAGGATTTGAAAAAATGCTTTATTGACTTTTCTGCATTGTACTTTTCTCTCCAAATACCCGCCCTGCGATGAACTTCTGTAAGGCTGGGGCTGCCTTGGACCGAAGACTTTTTAAGAGGTTCTAACGCGTATTCACGTTACATCTGGAGAAAACCGGCCGAAAATTCAGACGGTTAGATCGATGGCTGCACGATAAGTGAGAACCCGAGACCTCCAAATTTCAGTCAAGTACCAGTTTCAGTGTTTTTATTCAATGGGCCAACAGGCCTCATGTCTGTAACGCCGGACGATAGCAGGGTCATTCAATCACCAATTCCGGGAAAAGTCGAAGAAGACAAAACTGGAATCGGCCGTCACATTTTTGGCAACAACGGGAGGGAACAGGTTAACTGTCCCCCCCCCTTAAGCAGTAGTACACGTGCACAAATAAGACTCTATTGAAAAGCGTTTTATAATCGATACGATCGACATGATTCATCTTTTTATTTATCATTACTGCATATTAGGAGTATATCAACTGTCTTAAACTGGTCAAACTTTTAGGTCATTCAAAGGCGAGGAGATTTTGGAAGTAGTAAAGATTATTTCTATCGCTCCTGGATTTCCTACAAGTATGGATTTGGAGATATCACAAAAGACTTTTGGCTTGGTAAATCTTTTTTTTTTGCCCCTAGCAGTTATTTTAAATGTTGATAAATGCGTGTATTGTATCCTGACACTAAAATTCTATCAAGCTAAACAAATACTTTTATTACTTTTTTTTAATTGCATTTATGTGATAAGCGAGATAGAGTAAGCTAAGAACTGGACAGACTTGCCAAAGAACTCGCACGACGATTTATGGACTCGCATAAAAGCTTCGAAACAATATCACAGTGTAACATCCATATCCCAAATACCATGATATCTCGATTAGATGTGTTTTTCCTTACAAAATTACTTCCTTTTACTTCACATCGTTATCTCGAAAACTCTCTCGAATTTTTCCGGTGTCTATTCGACTGTGAGATATCAAGGTTCTACTACATATACTTTTTTCTTTAGTGTTAGTTATGTTTGCAAATTTTGTAATGTTCCTTTTTCAGCTCAATTTTATTTTGAAATTGTGATTTAAATTTATCATCACCGGGCACATGCTCTGTAAGTACTTATTTTTTTTTTTCCTTTCTTTCTTCCGAATTTCTGTTTACGGAATTTTTTTCACTTTGATGGGTGAGTCTGCCCTCCAATGCAGGCTTTGGTGGTCGCGGGGGCAGGAAGAGGTTATTCTAATAACACATTAAATTAAAATTCTCTTCGAAATTCCAATTTTTTAACTTTTTCCTTCAAAATTTCATAGAGCGAAACGACTTTCGTTTTTAAATAAAGGATTTGGCTCACAATCTAAATTTAATAAAACCAGAAAGGCAGTCAATCTATCTCCCCTGGAATCCTATTATCTCGTATTCGCCATTGGCTTTCAGGAGACCTGGGACTTGGGCATTTTAATAGCCAGTAAATGCAAAAAGGATTGATCTTGTGACCTGCAGTATGAAAACGGTAGCAGCTCTGGAAGAGCGGATTTTTCGTGGCCTCTCTTATAGGGGTATCACATTAAGATCCGTCCGACCAACTTTCCTGCAGATCAACTCTTCGGCGGATTTCCTCCCGTCGTTGCCTTGACGACGACGGGACAACTTTTACCTTTCGGAACGAAAAAATCCGACTCGGCCGAAATTGCGGCCAATCAGAGTACTTCTTCCTGCTACGTCATAAGCAATGTCGAGTAATGGCGACCACTTCTGTGTTCGGAGTTTGGCAGCTTGGCTCGATATCAGAATAAAATCGCAATCATGCACGTGCAAAAAAATTATGGCGGCATTCAAGTAGAGTTTGGATTTAGAAATGGATTTCCTCGAAGAAATTAAAAAGTTCCCTTGCATATGGAATCCTCTACAAGCAATTTCAATAAGAATTGAGTGAGAACACAAGAAAACCTTATGTTAAGATTAAAAAAGCAATAAATTGGCTTTGTTTAAAAACAATTGGTTATATTACAAAATTATGTCCAATTATTTTATATTATCATGTTGAAATGTGCCCATTTGTTTTGCAACTGATCTGGGTCATTCTATAAAAAACACAGATTTTCAAAGTCAACCCCCCCCCTCACCCCTTTTTTTTAAATGGAAATTTTGGATAGAAACAGATGATATATACTTGTAACAAAGATTAAATATACTTTTATGAAAGAAGTAATGAAATCATGACACCTTATTACTGCTTTCCATACAGAATGTAAAATTAACTTTTGTTTTAAAACTATTTTTCTAATGGAAAGTCATAGAATAATTAAAAATTATATACTAGTCTCATAATTTATTTTTTTACAAGTTGTCTTCTATATGACATTTTTATTATAATGGAGGATACAGATTGTTATGTTTTGTTTTTATATAACATGTTGATTTAAAGCTAACACATAACTTTTATATATATATTATTAAATAGTCCTTTATTTTTAACTGAAAAAACAACATAAGTGAATAAACAATTTTCGCTTTTTAAAATCAAGAATGGGGGATATACAAAGTTCAAGATCTATTTGATTTTGCAGATAAATTCTCACGTTCTCACAAATTAACCTAATTAACTTCCCTGCGAAGAACAGATATTGAATATTTGGTAGAATGACTGTAAACTTCTTGAGCTGCAATGATTCCAACTGATTTGCAGGAAAATTTCACTTTATCTCTAGTATTCATTTAGAATCTTTGCAGCTGAAGACTGGATGCTTTGTACCACTCAAAATGCCCATTCTGCACTATTTATTAATGTGTGTTTTAAATAATAATTATTTCTAAAGTTAATAATATTATTAGGCTTTGTTGTTTTGGTGATACTGTGAATTGTAACTCTTGCAAAATATATAATTTTAAAATGATCACTTGCTTGAAGCATTGATATAAGAGGGGCTGTGTACAGAAAACAAAATTGTTCAAATGCATAAAGTTAGTGAGCCTTTGCATATCCAAATTTTTTCACCTCTCATTTTAATATTTAATGTTTAATTTTAGCGATATCGGCTTTTAAAATAATGTATATCAGATTAAATGAAATAGCTCTCCATTAATAATATATATATATATATATATATATATATATCCCAACTCTCAAAACTGAAGCACACTTTGTTTCTAAAGAATTGTTCTCTACATAATTATTTTATAGGTAATGAGAACATTTTTGCTCTAACCAATCAAAGAGCCAATTGTCTGAAGTTCAACCTCGCTGACTGGGAGAATAATGTGACTTACGCTATTTATGATGAATTTTGGATTGACGATGAAGCCCATAATTATACATCACATGTCCAAGGATACAGAGGCACTTCAGGTAAAAAATCGCAATATTGTTCTTTTATTTTTCTAATCTATTTGCATGCATTTTATATTGCATATATTTATATCAATCACCACGTTCTTCTTTTCTTCCGACGAAGCAGTGAACTCAAAAGGCGCGTAAAATGGCTGCTGACTTTCGAGGTTTCACGATCATCCAGTTCTTCAAATGTCACGCTTTTCTTTTAAGCTTACAAAACTTCCGTAACTGTTAGAACTGTCGAAATGAAGCTTCAAAGTCATTTCGGTCTAGTTTTTCACGACAAACTCTAGTCGTCGGGGGTTACTGTTCAACTACCTCAGAATATAAAATGTGCATTTGTTGTGTATGCAAAATTACAAGATGAATCCTTTGTGCCACAAAGCAATATCCGCATCAACTTTTGAGACGCCTGTTTGCCTTTCTTGACTCAATTTCTTTTTCTTTCACGCAGGTAATGGTTTCGCTTTTACAAACGGCATACAGTTCAGCACAAAAGACAGAGACAATGATGAGCACAGCACCCACTGCGCAGTCAGCTATAAAGGCGCTTGGTGGTATGCAGCTTGCCACAGCTCAAACCTCAATGGTTATTACTTGAAAGGAGCTCACGGGTCATACGCAGATGGAGTAAATTGGTCAGGTTTTCGTGGACAAAAGTACTCCCTGAAGGATACGACTATGAAGATTCGGCCCAAAGACTTCATGAAGATGACTGAGTTTGAAGCGGATGAAACACCAACAGTATAACTTCAAAAGAAAATTTTAACAATTTGTCATTCTTGAATAAAGTAGTTTTATGTGTTAGATCATGACTCTGAAAGCATATTTTGAACGATAACTTTGATGCGAGGAGGGTTATCCCCTTTTCTTAGTCACCCTACAGAAAAGTTTGATTTCCTTTTTTAAGAATAGACGATGGAGAGCTGACTAAAAAGGGGCTACATCTTTCTTCCTAGAAACTATTTACATCCAAGAAAATTGACAAAGAAAACATCCAACCTCTAATAAATTGCATTTAGTATTCTATCAAATTATTAAACCATCTTTGTGAAATGAAAAGTTAAGAATTTACCCTCTTGATTAATTGACAATTTACTCTTTATAAAATAATTTTGTTCAAAGAAAACTTTTTACTTGCTTTTAGGTTGAATGTTTACAGCTGCAAAAAGTGGATGCTTTTGTTGCCATCTTCTTTAAGAGTGACTAGTCACACTTTTCGTTTTAGAGTGTCTAAAATCCCCATCCAGTAACACAAATAATGAAATTAGGGGAAAGAAAAGTTTATACAGTTGTCACGTATCAAATTGACTTTTTTCAAATCAAATAGACGCGACATATTTATAAAAAAGATAAGCTAAAATGAATTTATGATCAAATTTGAAAGTGTAAATAGCAAACGATGTGATTAAAAAGAAAAAAAAATTAATCAACGTACGTTGCGCCAGTTTTGCAGCTATACTTACACATAAACTCTGCCTTTTATTTTTAACTTTAAGTAATATTTAACGTGTTGTTCCTTTGGATGTAAGTCTTTTAAAATTTGACGGTCAAACTTAATTTTAAAAACCAAAAGTGTGTCTTGTGAAATGAATTTGTAAATGTGTACCGAAGAGACTTTTTAAATCAAAATAGCACAATTCTTCATATTTTTGGTCCAGCAAATTTATTTAGTTTTTATCATTTTCTTTATTGTAGTTTGCATAAATGCATAACATTCCTTTGGTTATATTTTCAATGTAAAGCTTTAAAGTAAGTGGAAATGTATATGAGAAAATATTTCTGAAGCTTGTGAAAATATTCTTAATGTCTTGCATTTCAATTTATAACTATTAACAAACTGAAATATATTCAGAAATGACAATATATATATATATATATATATATATATATTGTCTGAGAAATAAGGCAATCGTAAGTAACATGGTACATAACCTGAATTTATCTTGATACAATTTGAATCAGAAATTATTTTTAAAAAAAGAAAGAAAGCTAAAGTAGTATCTTTCTTTCACGAATTTGCTAATGAAACATCTTTGTATTTTAACTAGGGGCCATGGCCCCCAGACTCGCTACGCTCGCTTTTCGTATGAGGCATTTGGTCCCTAATCAAGCTTATTCGTAAAAAAGACATAATTTCAACAGACAAAACCCGAAGATTGGATCAGATAGAATGTTACTGAGCTAAGCTACACATTGCTTGGTTCTTGCATCTTCATTGATACATAAAAATTTAAACTTCACACTACAGTAGACCCCCCTACCCCTCATAACACGGAAGATATTTTGTTATGGGAATCCGTGTTGTACGGGTCCTGAGCTATCCTCCACCTGGAGTGCGGACTCCGCTTATAATCGCTGGAAAAATTATTTGCACTCCTCAGAAACACAATGATATTTAATGTTGCCATTCAAAAGTTATATTAATTAGGAGCTAAAGCGTAATAAAATCAGAACATATGTTTCAGCTGTATTTTTAATAATGTAAAACCTATTGGACACCTTGTGAATTTGCCACCCATGGCGATTTTTCATTATTTAGCGACTTGCGTACATGTAAAGTTAATAAAAGCTACGGAACAGATAGAATAGCCTGCCACCAACGGCGACTTTTCATTATTTGGCGATTTACACATGCTCACAACCTATATTTACTGTTCATTTAAGGTTACCGGAAAACCGTTATCCATATTTTCATTTACATACTCGTTTGCAGATTGGCGTACTTAACACCACGAATTATACCATCTCGTCGCGCTAGCAAATATCCAAAGTGTACTATAACTGCTATAATGGGATAGTTAACGCCGCCAAATATTTCTACTGGTAGCAAATAATCCAGCTGGACGAGAACCGGCTTTAAAATAATCTGCATTTTAATTATTTTTCATTTTCAAGATATTAGTTATTCTGTTTTGGAAAAACGAATAATCGCTAATTTTAAACTCCTGTTGTCTAAGCGAACTTACTATTTGAAAATTGTCAACTTTGTGTAACACATTTTGAGTTACTTATTTCATATAGTTTTTATTTTGGCGTAAAATGGGCGTAATTCTAACTCATGTTTGTAAATTTCACGCGATTCTAGGTAATTGGAAACGCTTTGTTGCAAAGGAATGAATGATTTTATGCCAAATCTGGCAACCATTCGGTTTATTTTTTCAGTTTTTTATTAATATCTTTTAAAATAATTTGATTTTCGAAATTTAAATCAGCTTAGCAAGTTCCTCGGAATTTTTCGAGTCTGTGGGCACCTTAGTCGAAACTCAAATCCCTACGGTTTAGGAGGAGATAGGTCCACGAGAAACTAGATAATTTCAAGAGGTGGTCTGCAAACTAGAAAAGTTATAGAATTTCAATTTTATCGGTGCGTTCCTGCAAATCAAAAATAGGCACCGTGGCATAAGAGATTTAATCTGGGTATACTGAAAATTGATCATGAGTTCCATTACACCTTTAATGTTCCCGTTTCAGTAGATTTTACTAAGAGATTGAACTTAGTCATCAACAGAAATGTCATACATGAACAGAATCGCTACTGCATTAGCATAAATTAACAAAATGCTGAGCATTTCCCACTAAAAACTTAATACAGACGACCTTTTTCTTTTCTTTTTTTCCGTGGAGGGAAAGGTATAAGTAGTAGTTTTTGTTTTGTTTTTTTCATTTTAACATAGAATTTAAACGTGATTTGTCAGTTTACTGTTGTTGATTTTTTGGTCGACCTCAAATGTGTAAAAAAAAAACTGATAAGATTATAATGATGAACCCTAAGTACCGTCTTAAATTGATGCCCTATTAATCAAGTAGTCTAATCGGTTTCTAAGTCACGACACCGCAAGCAAGCAACCAAAATTGATTTCGCAATGGATTTGCTGACTACCCCTGCTCTAATGCATAAAGGAAATGTGTGAACTGTCCGCTCCTCATCCTTATAAATAAAAATGAAATTCTGTTTGCTTGTTTGTTTGTTTGTTTGTTTGTTTGTGGATTTGAGTTGTATACAAATCCACAAAAATGGACCTATCAGCCTGAAATTTTGCACAGATATGTAAAATAATATAGAATAAATCATAGTCCACTTTAAAACTTTGAAAGTCCACCCGTTCCCGGAATTTAAGAGATTTTTTATGGTCTCCACGCAAAAAGCTTTCCGTAATTGTAACCCCTGTAGTCAAAAAAGTGTGAAATAAGGATCGTGGTTGCCATGTGTGGCGATTTTGCCGAATAAAATGTTTTAAATTCTCAAAGTAAAAATAAAAGAATAATAATGATTTTTTTTTGGTTGTTAGTTTATATTCGTAAGGTTATTTTTTTTTTTAAATTATAATATCGTGTGCATGGGAAATCGGAGCAGTAATGAAATGTTTTATACGCAAAACAATAAGAATTGAAGATTTTCGAGGCTAATATGTTACAATTTTTTAGTTTGGCGAAAAAATAAAATGGCTCAAATGCCGAGAAAGTGAGTTCTAGCGGTTTACACTGTTTCCGGCTTGGCGCAATTTACTGAGAGCTTAAGGAAACGGATTTTTGAAAACAAGTGCAAAGGTTTTATTAGAATACAGCGTTAAATTTTAATGATCCGTGCGGAAATAATGCAGTTATTAAGGGATTTCAAGCGATCTATCTTCAGCATTCTCGCCAATTGAGTGCATTGATTTTAGTTGGGGGAATTCCACCAAATTTCAGATAATTGAAATCTTCGCATATAGTACATCGAGGTAACGATGGATAAAACATGTTATAGTTGATAATTTAAAAAATGAGGCTGTATTAAGGGATTCCACTTTTCAAAAAAATGCCTAGCGTTCGAACCGTTTCCCATTTTGATTGCTGCTAAGTCAATGCTTCGAATGATTCCCTGAAAAAACTCTTGCAAAATGGCGTATGTTGGCACTTTGGCGAGGCTTAGATTTGAAACTGGATTTTATTTGAGACTGGTATCTATATTAATAAAACAATGTGTGTAAACTGTTTGTTTGTCTGTGTCTCGCGTAGCTCGCAAACGGGTGATCGTAGACCTTCCAAATTTGAACGGAAATTCTCCATGACAAGTCCCGACACACCTCGAAGCGATTTTTTCAAAATTCGAACTATTTTAGGAAATATCGATAAAAACGTATCGCAAAAGGCTAATTTTTGCTTTCCGCCATTTCGTAATTGTAACCCCACAGTGCATTAAGCGACAATTAAGCTTATCTAGGTTGCCACATTCGGCAGTTCATTAAATGATTCAAACTCTTGAAGTAAAAATAAAAGAATAACGATTTTTTCAATTTTGACTAGATTATTTGTAAGGTTTTTTTTAAATTAAAATATCGTGTGCATGTGAAATCAGAGCGGGAATGAAATGATTTATACTCAAAAATAGAATTTGGAAATTTTACGAAAATAAATGTGCAACTTTTTAATTGGGCGAAAAATAAAAGGGGTTGATGTGCGATTTTGAGGACGATTCTAACGCTTGGCGCTATTTATCGTAATTTAATAGTCTGCTATTTGGGTTATGAATACACCTGCGTATAAGTTTTTGAAATTTTCATTCAGTTGGAATTGTGCATTTTTCTGAGCAGCTCTTCTGCATCTATTTCTAATATATTACATCCAGAAAAAAGGATGTTAGAAATATCAATTTTAATTTTGTTTAGTCAAACTCATGAATAATGATACACTTTCCAACTTAATAAAAGAAGGAACGAAAATAGGTAAGACCCATGGATTATAACTCTTTTTATATATAGCACTTTAGTGCGTATTTAAAATCTGAAAGTGTGTCAGATTTTCTATGATTCTAGCGCTTGGCGCAATTTAATGAGAGGGTATTTTTAAAAACAAGTGTAGGTAATCTTATAAATAAAAATGAAATTCTGTTTGTCAATTTGTTGATTTGGGTTGTATACAATTCCACAAAAAAGGACCTGTCAGCCTGAAATTTTACACAGATATATGTAAAATAATATAGAATAAATGATAAACCACTTTAAAACTTTGAAAGTCCACCCGTTCCCGGAATTTAAGAGATTTTTTATGTTCTCCACGCAGAAAGCTTTATGTAATTGTAACCCCTGTAGTGAAAAAAGTGTGTGAAATAAGCATCTTGGTTGCCATGTGTGGCGATTTTGCCGAATAAAATGTTTTAAATTCTTAAAGTGAAAATAAAAGAATAATAATGATTTTTTTAGTTTATATTTGTAAGGTTATTTTTTTAATTATAATATCGTGTGCGCATAAGAAATGAGAGCAGAAATGAAATGTTTTATTCGAAAAACAATGAGGATCGAAGATTTCCGAGACTAATATGTAATTTTTTTTAGTTTGGCGAAAAATAAAATGGCTGATAGACCGATTTTTAGAAAGTGATTTCTAGCGGTTTGCACAGTTTTAGGCTTTTTGGCGCAATTTACTGAGAGCTTAAGGGAATAGCATTTTTGAAAACAAGTGTATAGGTTTTCTTAGAATACAGCATTAAATTTTAACTATCCGTGCAGAAATAATGCAGTTATTAGGGCATTTCAAGTTATGTAGCTTCAGAATTCTCGCCAATTGAGTACATTGATTTAACATGGGGGAAATCCGAAAATTTCAGAAAATTGAAATCTTCGCATTTAGTACATCGAGGTAACGATGAATAAAACATGTTATAGTTGATAATTTACAAAATGAGGCTGTATTAAGGGATTCCACTTTTCAAAAAAATGCCTGGCGGTCGAACCATTTCCCATTTTGATTGCTGCTAAGTCAATGCTTCGAATGATTCCCTGAAAAAACTCTTGCAAAATGGCGTATGCTGGCACTTTGGCGAGGCTTAGATTTGAAACTGGATTTTACTTGAGACTGGTATATATAATAGGACTGGTTATAGATAAAAATGAATGTTGGTATGTGTGTAGGAGGTTGAAAAACTCAGCACCGTTTCATCGATCACCATGAAATTTGGTTCACCTAAGTCTTTTATCATGGAGAAGGTTTTTATGCTATCCGTTTTCCTCTAACTTGCCACTAGGTGGCGCAGCAGAACGTCGAATTCTATTCCGTTTAGCCGTTTGCTATGCGAATATCGTCCAACCAATTTCGATGAAATTTGGTACACGCGGATATTAGAACACGGAGAATATTTTTTACTATCCATTTGCTGTAACTTACCGCTAAATAGAGCTGCAATGCATCAACTTCTATACCGTTCGACCGATCGGCATAAAATTTTTTATACTTACACATTTGAGCACGAAGAATATATTGTAACTGTGTTACTATTGATGTTACTCAGCACTAGATGGCGCTGCAATGCATTATTATTTTAACTCGCCACTAGATGACGCTGCAGCAGGCCAAATTTTTGACCATTCAAACGGTGGCTATGAAAATCAGAACACATAGCTATTTGAACAATGAGAATATTTTAGCGTTATCCATTTTGCTATAACTCGCCACATGACGACGCTGTAGCAAATCATTACTTTAATTAATCACTAGATGGCCCTGCAGTGTATCACTTCTTGACTGTGCGAATGATCACTATGAAAATAGGTATACATAGATATTTGAACACGGGGAAGAGTTTGGCACGATCCATTTTCCTATAACTTGACACTAGATGTCGCGTCAACACATGAACTTCAGGACTATTCAACCGATCGTCATGAAAATTCGTATGCATCGATATCTGAATGCGAAGAATATTTTCGCCGTATCCGTTTTGCTAAAACTCGCCACTAGATTGCGCTACGCCGCATCGCCTTCTGCACCATAAAAACGATTGCTTTGAAATTCAGTATGCATGATTATTGAACACAATATAACGCGATATCCATTTTGCTATATCTCTTTATTACAATTAATAGAAATCACAACAAATATTAATGTAAAAAGTCCATTCATTCCCGTGCGAAGAACGGGTACTTCAGCTAGTCTATCTATTTATATAAAACAAACTGTAAACTGTCCGTTAGTTGGTTAGTTAGTTAGTTAGTTTGTCTGCACCTCGCGTAGCTCCGAAACGGGTGATCCTAGACCCACCAATTTTTGTATAGAAATTCTCCAGGACGGGTCCCGACATACCTCGAAGTGATTTTTTCAAAATTCGAATTATTTTAGGAGATATCGATAAAAAAAAGTATCGCAAAAGGCTCATTTTTCCGCTTCGCCATTTCGCAATTGTAACCCCGTAGTGGAAAAGGGAGAATTTAAGCATATCTAGGTTGCCATATTTGGCACGTTTATTAAATGATTCAGACTCTTGAAGTAAAAATAAAAGAATAACGATTTTTTTAGATTATTTGTAAGGTTATTTTTTTAATTAAAATATCATCCTGTGCATGTGAAATCAGAGCAGGAATGAAATGTTTTACACTCAAAAGAAAAATAGGATTTGGAAATTTTCCGAGACTAAAATGTGCAACTTTTTAATTTGGCGAAAAATAAAATGGTTGATATGCGATTTTGAGAAGATAATTCTAGCGCTTGGAGCAATTTAATGAGAGCGAATTTTTAAAAACAAGGTCTTATTGAAATACGGCGTTGAATTTTAATTTTCGGTGCAGAAATAATGCAGTTATTAAGGCGATTTAAGACGGTCTAAATTCAGAATTTTCACTAAATTAAGTCAATTGATTTAAGTTGGTTCAATTCCGCCAAATCGTATAGGCCTACCAAATTTTGTATGGTCATTTGCCAGGACGGATCTTTTTGAAATTCGAATTAGAACATCTGTTGTTTATTGATTTATATTTGAAGCCAAAATGCACCAAATATTGCATTTATTGTACGACTAGAAGTCTTAAGTCAGTTGTGAAGCAATTACAAGGAGCGCTCTTCTGAAAACGTGAAAAAAGTTTTGCTTTCCAAAGATTTCGTCTTGTGTACATAGATATTCTTATGTCCACGCAGACGATTTCTTTGCTTGGCTCGAGTTCCGCTTATAAATACTTGAGTACCAGGTTACCGAGACATGCTCAGAATCTAAAGGCTCCTTAAGTGTAAAATAATGAATACGTAAATTCCTTGGCACGTATCAATAATCTTCATGGTTGCCAAAGATTTTCATCGCTGTCGGATCACCCATACATTATCAGGTAAGCTTTGGTCGGCATTCAATGTTACATTGGCATATACTTTGTTTTGAAGAGGGATGCTAAATATTCGATGGTCAGTGTCATCAGAGTTGAGCAAAAAGTAGTTTAACGTAAGGTGCCTCCTTTCCTTCTGTAGCAGATCGAGGGTATCAGCGAAGATCTTGGGCGAGGCATTCACTAATAGCGTCTTCATTACTTCAGAAATATATCTGTCCATATTGAGGATGTTCAAATTCAGCATCAAGAATTTGAGTTGGTTGAACTGTCAGATGAATGAGTTTATAAGAAAAATTTATCAAGTCTGTTATACACTGTTCGCAACGTAGCAGTACACACCGAAATCGTTAATAGTTTCACTCGTCATATACTGTGAACAAAACCATTGTAAAGTATGCTTTCAAATTTCGAATTCTTTGAAATGTGGGTGACATCGAAGAAACAACCACACCAATTCATTCGGAATTTCGGAATGTCCTACATCAATCTTACAGTCCCCAAAATGGTTTCGCTTAGTTTTTGTTTTTACTCTTCAGAAAAATGCAAAGCTCCAGGGTGAATGCAATCCATGTTAAAAAGTTTTAACCCATTTGTGCCTGGATATTTTTGCGACTTTCTTCGATTTTTACTGATAACAGAAATAATAGATAAATTTCTGATGTCAATTTCTTGAACAAGGGATGATTTCTTTTAAAATCATTATGCATAAAAATAGAAATATCAACATCCTACTTGCTCATGTTAAAATATTTTGTAGAGTTGAGGCTCAATACTCATGAAAAAAGGCTAGGAAAAATAAATAACGTTTTCGACTAATAGCGAAAATGCCGTCCCAAAAAGGGACACTAGGCATAAATGGGTTAAACTATGATAATAAGTACATACATTTGTGGCAGCTTTGTAGATACTTACACTGTTTACCCGAAGTATTTGTCGACGTCTAGCCGTTCAATGTCGTTCTCCTTCCAAATACTAATCATCTGTTTCATCTGCTTGTGTTTGAACTGCACGTTCACACATTTGGGCTAAGTGCTGCTGTCGGTGATCATATGTTTCCACAGCTCGTTTTCGAGCTACACTTTCATGCATTTACGTCTTTATAATACATCTATGATGATAATTCTTTACGATTGAAATTGTAAATTTCTCTATAGTGCTTCAATTCAAACATAAAATACTTATTTTTTTCTAATTCAAAGAAAATACATCATGCATAAACAAATTCTGCAAACGTAAATTCAATCTTATAGATACATAAATATAGATGCCATAAAAGTATAATCTTACATAAATATGCTTTAAACATGATTTTATTTTATAAACTCACGCTTAAGAAAATAAAAAGTGTAACGCAATTTAAATTATTAGTACAAAAGGACACTTCGAAATCATGAAATCAAAAACAGAATAGATGAAAAATATTCTTTTATAATAACCCTAACAACTACTTAAACGTTGACTATAATAGAACAAACGGATGGACTGAAGAAAATGGACTTCTAACCTCGAATAAATCAAAAATACATCGCTCCTATATAGTTGTGCTGATCCCTGACTCTGTCACAATTCCAGTTCAACCACTCAAAATAAAACTTTTACCATCCAAACAGGTTAAAAATGTATTGTCTAATAACTTAAAATTTACACGGTTCGTTGGTGCGATCAGCCTGAAAATTATCATAATTATGTAAAAAAAAAAAAGAAAGAAAAAGAAGAAAGAAAAAAAAGAAAGAAAAAATCTGATAATCCACCCGTTCCCTGATTTTTAAGCGTTTTATTTTATTTTATTTTTTAAAGGTCTATTTCATTTACGAGAATAAAAAAAGCTAAACATTTGAGTGTCAGAATTATCTATTGCAAGTGACATTGACGTTACATTGAAGTCACGGTTATCAGGCTTTGGAGGAAAAATTACGATTCCAATTCGCTTAAGAAAGCTTTTCTAAATTACTACTCAGTTTAACTTTTTTTCAAAAATAAAACGGTTTTCTATGCATTAATCATGGATATAGGAGAGGATGTTGATACCAAACGAAATGTTTCGAATACGAAATGTTTCTGCAGATTATACAATTCGAATCTCGATGTATAATAAAAATTGACTATGAAGTTATTTGATTTTAAGTGCGTAAATATTAAATATTCTGAGTATAGACATTCTATCGCCCGCTGTAATTGTCTCCACAAAGGGCTTTATCCTTTAGTTTAATGATAGTACACAACATAAAACAACACAGTCCTAATCCACGTCTAAATAAGAATTGAAAATTTATTAGAAAAAATCTTAGTAACCAGATTTCAGCCTCCCAATTTACTGCTTCCACATATGGACAACTCCCAGCCTGCGGCCGGATGGGGCCCACCATGGCTTTTGGACCAGCCCTCAGAACAAGTCAAAAACCCGTATAAAACCTATATAAAACATTCAAACTTCCATATAAATCCGAATTATACGGCCCGCGATTTCGCTAACATCCTGAAATCAGGCCCAGGAGGCCACTATCGTAAAGTTCTGCCCGCAACTTTTAAAAGGTTGTCCATACGATGATAAAATAAATGAGTTGAAATCATCAACTGCAGTGAATGAAAACTAAACTGATGGCTGATCATCTGCAAAATTAATTTGAATATCGGCTGCGAGCCCAATTTAGGAATCGATCGTATCATTTTTTCATCGGAGTTTCGAACATCGTTTCATTATAAACGGTTGACCCATTAAAAAAAAAAAAAAAAAAAATCGTCAGGGTAACTACATTTAAATATTTATCGTCAACTTGGCGGAATAAGGCAGTTAAAGTAGAATTCAACCTAGTGCCGTTATTTAAAAAAAAAAAAAAAAAAAAAGTGGAATTTTTATGTTACGTCACGGGATCTTTTTTCTTGCTGTGAATGACTGAAAAGGGTGTCATTTTCATTTAAATTATTCGGCTAAGCTGAAACTTTTATGCACTTTTGAAATTCGCATCCTATGGATCAATAAAATACATGAAAAATCTTTATTGTTTTAGTATATACACGAAAATACATTTAGCTTTACGTTAGTTACAAAAGGATAATTGTAATAAATTCCGGCAATTTTTCACATAAGATTTACAAATAGTTTTGTATTAATAACTATGAATTAAGAATAATTAAATTATTTACGTATATTCCATCAAGGTGCTTGCGGGGTTGGCAACGAAGATTCTTTTCTCTTTTTCTTTCGCTGGTTGCCATGAGGATATTTTGAAATAAAAATAACTTTTTAATTCTAAACAAATTTATGCAGCTGAAAGGTGCAATATATCTAGTTACTAAAATATTTATTTGTCTGTGTACTGGATATCAAGTTCCATTTATTTTGTTTCTTTGCGAAATTAATTTTTACTATTATATATCGATGGCGTGTATTTTTTAATCCGCCCCAAACTTATTTGAGTGTCCCTTTTAGGAAGATTGCATCAAGTGTGTTTTTCAAACGCTCAATAGATGGCGCTACCGTCCAAAAATTTTAAATTTTAAATTTTGAGCGTTTTAGAGTTTTTTCAATCAATTGACCTAGCTGAATCGTTTCAGGGGCCCAAAAAACCCCCAGGTACGAAATTTAAAAAGAATCCTTAGAGCAGTTTTCGAGATCGTTCGGACATACACATACACAAACATTCCTCGTTTAATATAAGAGCGGATTTATTTGTGCAAAGAAAAATTAAATTGCGTAATCTAGAAAAACAATTTTAAAGCCTCTAAAAATAGCGCAGTCTTATCTCTTTTCTATTTGTAAAGGGTTACAAGAGAAGGTGGCGTAATTTAAATTTTTTTTTAAATGTCCGTTTTATGTGTGTCTGAGGTATTTATCGCTAAAACGTGAACCTGAAAAACAGCATGATGTGGAAATAAGATTTTTGAAAGTGAGAAGTTCGCTGCAAACGGTCAAACTTTTCACTTTTTAAATATCGTAGCGAATGACGCTGACATAGTTTTTGTGTGTGTGTGTCATTATATTGCAATGGTCTCATGTTAGTACATATGACGCAAACTTTAAGTCAAGAGTCAAATATTTTTGCTTTTCTAGATTCCACATCCCTGGAATTAATTCGAATTACACATGTGAGGAAAATTTCCGTTTCCTACCGTGCGAAGAACGTTCACGTAGCTAGTTTTAAATAAAAAGTACTCATATTTTTATACATTTCCGACATAACTATACTAGAAATTTTAATCAAGGTTTATTTAAGAGTTCTTTACGTATTGTGGGTAGATAATGTATGTAATTTCTTTGAAAGGTAAAAAATTGTAAAAAGCCAATGATAAATATAAGTTCTAGTCTTTTGGTTCTGAATGCGCTTTTATTTAGTTTTTTTTTTTTTTTTTTTTTTTTTTCAAATTGCATCAAAAATCTCCTTTGCTTGTCTATTGGTTTTTTAAATAAATTGATCGCCCTCGTTCGATAAAAAAGTTAAAGCCCTTTAGTTATTGATAATTTATTATAAGGAAAACTCATTTCTCGCTATGAATCAAAAATTTGCATAAACACCAAATATGTCCTCTTGATATGAGCTGGGAAAATTTATCCTTCTCCCAGTAACTAAAAATACTGACTAAAATGTTGTTTAAATGGTTACTCGTAAAGCTTGTTTAAATGGTACATTTTCATCAAAGATTTTTCATAAAACAAAGGAAGAAACTGAAAATATTCGATTAAAACGACTTGCAGAATTTCATTTAAAATTATTCCAAGGCACTAAAAAAGAATTACTTTTTGATACGAAATTTTGCAGTCAGTAAGTTGCTGCAATGTACTGTTTTTTTTTTGTTTGTTTGTTTGTTTGTTTGTTTGTTTGTTTTTGTTTTTGTTTTTTCTATGCATTACACTCAACAAATATATTAAAACAGCCTTTAATTAAAAAATAAGGGTTGTTTAAATTCCACCTTCTCGTTGTGGTGTGATTACAGTCTATGACATTTCCATTACAGATCCAAGCATAATTCTTAATGAATGCCTATAGAGGAGTAAAATTGGTACTTTTTCTTCCTTTAATTTATTCAGTATAATCCTGGTAAATAAATTGGAAAGCCGCTCACAGATAAGACTCGAAAGTTAATTAGGTTTTTTTCCCCCCAATTTGATATCAGTGATGGGATGAGGATGGGGTGGGGGGATAAGAATAGAAGGAATCTCAAGTTTTAAAATAACTCAAATGTTCATTTGTGTGAACGGAATTTGGAATGAAATGCGTTTTATTCAGCAATACGGATAATTTAAACATTGCTTTACTTGTCAATACAGTAAAGAAATAGAATGTTAAAGCTAATTTACTTCTTTTGGTTTTGAAAAATCTTTCTACTTTTTTTCTTCGTTCAGAGTAGTAGATAGACTTGGTAAATTCACACGCGCTGCCAATTTTTCCAATTAACAGCTATTGTGCGTTGAAAAAAGGCATTAATCAATGAATACGTGGTGAATAATATTGTTGCAAAAATCATCCAAACAACCAGCGACATTAAATGAATGCCATCTGTCATAAAGCCATTACAAGATGTCGGTCTCGTGAAAATAACAAAACGTTTGGTACCAGAAAAAAGAATGTTAATAAACATTAGCGAGGCAAACTTGCACCAAATACTATTCACATTTTTTGTGTCGATCAGTGATAATCTTTATTCACTATTCACTCAAGCTATTAACATACAAATACGCAAACGAATGGAATATTTTGTTTTTAATTACACTGAATTCAATATATTTCTATTTCATTTTTTTAATTAATACTTAAAATTTGTTGTTAAAAAATATTTTCGTTTTTTAACTTAAATATTTCAGTCATTTTGTCATACTTAAACGGAATTTTCTTTATACAGTCGAGCCCGCTGGATGGAATATAGGTTAAAGGAATATCCCGCTTATTGTAATAAATTTTCAATGTACCAAAGCGCACTAATTAGTCAATGTGATCCCGTAATAATGGAATATCCCGCTTATTACGATAATATATTCTATTGAGCGCGTTCGACTGTGCATGTTATTGTAATCGTATCTCTTACTGAATATAACTATTGAGATCACATATAAAGTTAGGATTTTGTAATTTTTACAGAAATTCGGTTATTTGTGAGTGCTTCAACATGAACCTCATTAACATTTTTCCAATTAGAAGTCAATGACCAGCAGTTGGGGTAATATTTGTTGAATTAGGACTTGGTTTTGCATAAAATGATTAGATAAAGGAAAGATGTTTACGAGAATATATCTTTAAAAAAATAAAATATTCACATTTTAGTGTCACTCGGCATACTCATTTTTTTCCATTCATTGACATTACTCTATTATTGGTTTTAATTACATTAAATTTAATAATCTTCTATTGATGTTTTTGTTAAATTAATATACGCTACCTTCATATAAATATATTTTACGGTGGACATTTAATACGATGCTACACTAACAAAAAAAAAGCTTTATTTCTGTTGAATTTCTAAACAAGGCATTTTATAAAATTTTAAATTTTTAAATATATTTATTAATAAGTAAATTTTTAAGTGAAATTATTGTAATTTAATGAAATTTTTTATATAAATATGTGGTAATATTCTGCCAATGATTATCAAGAATTTTACAACACAAAATTTACTATTAATAGGCCGGTCGAAATATCTGTTTTAACAAAAGATTATTAAATGAAAATAATTAATTAGAAGTCAAGATTAATAGAAGTAATAATTTATTTAAAGTTAAACATAGGCGCAACAGCCCACTGCGGGGCCAAGGCCTGCGCTGCCCAACTACGCCTTCCCGACCATGGACTCTGTGGTGCAGAAGCATATGCCACGGCCAGGTGATCAGCCTGACTGGAAATCCCCGTGTTTAACTCCCAAGCAATCTTGGTCCTCATTTTATCGACCCACTTAAGGGATGAAAGGCTGAGTCGGCCTTGCTCAGCCCGAGAATTGATCCCCGGACCTGTGGCACGGCAGAGCTAAGCGCTAACCGTTACACCACTGGGCTTCTAAGTTAGTACTGCAACCATAACTCGCCACGTAAACAGAAACTCTTTTAAATTCATCGAAAAGCGTGTAAATATAAATAATATGCAGTATAAGAATTAAAACGCAAAGCAGGACAATAACACGCCTGATCCCCTGTTGCGGGTGTGGCATCCGTATACATAAACTAACTTTATGCTTAAAGAATTTAAAATTTACGATTTTGATTTATATATATCTTTTACTTTAAACTACTTTTAAGTATCTTAATACAAAATACCAACTTTCTAATTTTTTTTTCTAATAATAGTTTTCATGTGTTGCGGGTGGGACGCAAAAAGGACATGCGTTGCTACTTTAATATGTATGTTTCCAAATCTCTGTGAATTATGGCCATGTAGGACATAGGTATTTTTTATCATTAAATAGTAATATACACAATATCATTCGAAATAAAAGTTTAAGTTGTTTAGTAATTCCTTCTATTTTTATAAATATTTGATTTGTATTCCAGGTGTGATATATAGGGTCATAGGGGGGAATTAGGGTCAAAAAACAAGAGCTTAATATTTTCTAAAGTATGACCGGATAAAATGATTTAATTTGGCATGAAGTAAGCTTAAATAATTTAGAAATTATTTAAATAATCACTTTACCTGAAATTGAATTATTATTAATTTTATTTAAATTGTTGAGTTGGACTATTATGGGTCAAATTTAGGCAATTATGGAATAAATGTGGGCATCCCATTTTTTATAGTAATGCATATCAAAAGTAAATAATATTCTAAATTATCATTATAACTATATAACTATTGAAGTAGATTTTTTATTTATCTAATGTGTTGTATTTTTAAAAAATAAATAAATAATAAGATTATTTTTGAAGAAAGAATGGGAACAAATCAGCGTTGTGTCCCCAATTCTGAAACAAACAATGGGGCATTTTATAAATTCAATACTCTTCTCAAAATAGCTTCTATTTATTCAACTAGAACATTATTAACATTCATAAAATATAGGAAACAGGATTGATTTCTTTTGAAATTGGGAAGAAATGGGTGTTTAAATTAAAATGTTGTCCCTAATTGTTCTTTTACATTTTGGAGACAAACTGAAATAAGTTCTGAAGTTGCGGACTGTCCCCGAAACGTTTTGTCTCTAGTCATAATACACAGCAAAATATTTCTGCTCTTCACGTATAGTGAATTCCTTGTAGCACTGTATTAGAATCTTCTAATGAGGAATTTTTTTGCAACTCTTTTATTGAAGCTTCTTCAATCTTTTCATTGTCATTAGACAGTTCTTTATCACTAAACAATTCCAAATTAACTCGTTTTACATTTGGGGGACTGTCTATATCTTCCAGTTAAAGTATAATATAATTTTACAGTAAAGTATAACAGTTAAAGTAAATACTAATATTTTTTAAGCGAAAATAAATTTAAAAAACACCTAAAATATCAAAAAATATCACTGACCAAGAATTACCCCAGTAAATTGGGGGATAAATGAGTATACTTTAAAAAAGGATTTTAAAAATAATGAAGGAAAATATATATATACGTATGAAAAGCTTAGACCATCTGCAATTAAGAAACAGCACCAACAATATTGTTTCACTGATATGAATCTTTAAAAAAAAAATTCATGATTTTTGGAGACAATCTTTTTTAGATGTTTTTATAGTAGTGTAAAAAGCATTCTTTTCTCTTATTTTCTTTATAGTTACATTGTTTTTGAACTTGATTTAAGAAAATAGAATGCTTAAGCATGCCTTGGCATAATTTAGCTGTTTAAAAAAAAAAAAAAAAAAAATTAATGGTATAAAGTGAGGGACCATTATTTCCCCCGGAAACAGAGTGACCCGTTTTTTTTTTTTTTTTTTTCAAACCACCGTAATTCCTCCATATGACCCCATGTAAAACATTGATTTAAATAGCCCTGTGTGACAGGGGGGCGTGACACTAATTTCCCATAAGAAACTTGAGGATGTTTACTCAAAGCATTTTGAACGGTCCTTGTTGAGCATGGTAAACTCAAATTTTGTCTAACTTCATTTGCGGTTTCTTTTTTCGCGCAAGTTCTCCTTACAATCCTTATTTTTTGTCGACGAGTGAGAATTTCTGGTCTCCCAGTTCGCTTTTTCATACCATACATCCCAGGATTTTTTAGAAAATTATAAACCACCGTTTTAGATCTCTTGATTCTTTTTCAAATTTCACATCCACTTAATCCACATTCTCGAAAAGCAGCAATTTTTAATTCTTCAGAGTCAGAAAGTTGAGTTCCTTTAGGTATCGTTCAAAATTCACACTGAAAGTCGCCGAGTGGGAAATTCTTTTCGCAAATGAATCTTTGAACTCGGAACTGTTATTTTATGCTTTCAAATATGCAAATTTTAAAATAATTACTGGGGAAAAAGAAATGTCCTTATACTTTTTTCCGTTTTTATTTAGGTTTAAAGATCAAAATTTAAATTTTAGCAGATTTCAAATTGAAAATTTTAATTAGTTTACGCATGAAATATTTTAGTTTTACTTCTATTTTTGCTGCAAAAATTTGCATACGATTCTGTAAATAAGGCTTCTAGATTTGGCGATTTTTCGCCTGTCCTTATACTTTTTTCGCTCACTGTAGATATATTGTTAGTAAGGAGACTATTTCAATACGTGCACCCGCTCTATGTTGAGCATTACACGATTGGCAGTCCCCCGAAAGGAACCCCAATAGGCCGCCGCATTGACAGCAAACCCTCTCGAGGAGTCTCAAAGAGGCCCTCATCAGGTTGCGCGGGGCTTGCCTAGCGGGTGGTAAACGGTAACCCTTGCCCGTCTCCCCACATTAGAGGAGGCGGTGCTGGCACCCAGACCAGCGGGGCAGGACAAGCCCGGCCCACTGTCCACCCGTCATCACTACAACGACCGTCGCACCAATAGGAGAACTCAGGACACCAGAGAGCACGATACTCGTGCAGCATAGACACCAAAGGTTTCCTCTGTCCATTGACAGGAAGGAGGTCACAACCACGGTCGGAGGGGCCCGCCCTCCGTTCGGCATGGTTCACCTGTTAGTTCTTTGCTCCATGCTTGTGCATGGCCTGCAAGAACCCTTTTGCGGGTTGGAATTCCGCGAGAACCGCAGTTTCCTGAAATACATGCACCACCAGTATTTCGAACTTTATGCACCACCAAAGGACTCAATAGTCCCTTCTTGAAATACATGCACCACCAGTATTTCTTTATAAGCACCTAGTGCTTGATGCCGGCCTTGGCCGGGCATCTTCGGGAGATACATGCACCACCAGTATTCCCTGACAAATTCGAGAAGCAAACACATGCACCACCAGCATTTACTTTGTTCGATACATGCACCACCAAGTATCTATCCCCCCACCAGCTATCTCTGGTTTGGGGGAGCGCTCGCTCTTTTCTCTAAGTTGCCCGTTAACTTAGTGAGTCTCCTAGCGCATCGAGGAAGCGGGACAGGGCCTCGCGCCCTTTTTCGCTCCGCACATAGTTATTGAATGTCGAGGCATCCAATTTCGGGCAGAACCGATTTCTCAGTTCCTGTAACCCAGGACACTGGGCTACGATGTGCAGACTGTCGGCGGGACTTTTCAGGGGGCAGAAGTTGCAATTCCTTGTCTCCTTAACGGAGAACCGTCGAAAATAGGCCGGGAAGGGACCATGGTCCGTCACGACCCAGTTCACCTTCCTACTTTTCCAAGTTCTCTTTTCGCTCACCGTTGGAAAGATCGTACGTGTAAAACGTCCGACTTCTGCTTCTTCCCACCTTTTCTGCCACAGTTTCCTGGCTTCAGTCCTCATGGAGTACTTCACGCTCCTTATCGAACTCTTCACTCTCTCGTCTACTGCTGGTTTCTGTGTTCCACTCTTCGCCAGAGCATCGGCTTCCTCGTTCCCCCAGGTTCCGACATGTACCTTCACCCAGTGGAAGCGGATCCGCCTGTCTCCGATCTCGGAGTGGATAGCTGCAACCATTGCATTTCTGCAATTCAGCCTTGAGAGAGCTTGGAGCGAGGACTGGCTGTCCGTATAGACGTCCAAGGTTTCTGTGCTACGACAGAGTGGGTCCTGCAGACCTTTCAGGTTCGCGACGAGTTCGGCCTGGAATACACTTCCGTTGTCCGACAACCTGTAGTGGCCGTCCGAGATTCTCTTCTGACCACTGTACAGGACGTATCCTGATCCCACTTTGCCATTGAGACTGGACCCATCCGTGAAGAGCTCTAGTCCCTTCCTCCGTGGGCCCAGGGTGTCCCAGCTGATGAACGGACTCCTACTCGGGTGTGTCCCCCATCGTGGAAGTTCGCCCTCTACTTGGGAGGGTTCTATTCTCGTATCTCCGAACTGGATCGATTGACCCTGCTTTCGAAGTCTCGAGATGAGCGCTTCTTTCTCCACCTGTAGGTCTAGTGGTAGGAGGCCAGCAAGGACACAGAGCGCGGCACTGCTTGTTGTGCGGTAACACTTTGTTATCGCCAGCAGTATAATCCTCTGCACCTGCATTAGGTGCGTCCGCATTCGCTCTGTTCCTCCATCCCACCAGGCTCCGCAGGCATAAAGAGCTACGCGCTCCATTCCACGTTTATAGAGGTTCTTCAACACAGTCCCGCTAAGTCCGTTGCCGGGCCTTGTTAGGCTGTGGAGTCTTACTACGTATCTCGCCAGCAGTTGCTTGAGGTGTGCGACGTGTGCCATGGAATTCATCTTTTGATTGAGCACCACTCCCAGCACCTTCAGCTCTGACTGAAATTTTACTATACTACCCCCGAAACGGATTACCGGGGCAGTGCGGGGAGGCCGCACTCGCCCCATTCGACGCAGGGGTCGTACGTAAAGCCCGACCGTTTTGGCTGGGCTGAACTCCAATTTGTGGAGTTCGCTCCATTTCTGAAGGATAGCGAGGGCTTCAGTCGCCTTGCGGCTGCACTGATGCGCGTTGGGAGCATAAATTACCACAACGAAGTCGTCCGCATAAGCCTGCAGATAGACTCCAACAGGAAGCTTGAGCTTAAGAGCCGAGTTCGCTACGATGTTCCACAGCAGGGGTCCGGAGTTGGATCCCTGCGGACATCCTCTATTGTAGCTATGGACAACCTCCGAACCTCCTGAACGATAGATTACCTCCCTCATTGTTAGGAAACTACTCACCATCCTGTACAGATTCTTCGGGCACCCTGTCTGACCCAACAGGTATAGTATGGAAGGCCACCATACATTATTGAAGGCACTTTTAACGTCTAAGGAAATCAGACATGTGTCGTTCCCCAGAGCTGCGTTGACCTCGACTGACTTATAGATGGCAGAGATGGCTTCCTCCGCACCCGTCCCCGGCGTGAACCCGTATTGGGTCTTCGCCAGGTGACCACCTGTATGGAGGTGGTGCTGGAGGCGTTCTACCACAAGCCTGTCTAGAATTTTGCTCCATGCCGTCAGGAGACAAATCGGTCGATAGCTCGATGGGTCCGAACTGTCTTTTCCTTCCTTGTTAAAAAGAACCAAACTTGCCCTTTTCCATACTGGAGGGAATGTGCCTAGATCGAGGCACTTGTTAAAAATTTCCAAGAATAGTTCCTTGTTGGTCTCAATGGCCAACTGAACAATTTCTAGAGGTATTCCGTCCAGTCCCGGAGCTTTGCCCTTATTGAGAGCGCTCAGAGCTGCTTCGAGTTCCTTCATGGTGAATGGTGGATCGTCGTCTCCGAGATCCGGCTTTGACGCTCTTATTTCCCTCTGTTCCGGAGTGTCATCTTCCGGCACATCCTGCGGGAAGTGGTGTCTGAATAGCTTGCCCACGGCTTCTGCGTGCGTGTTCGCGGTACCATCTCCTGTGATGGCACCTAGGAGGAAAGGAGAATTTCGTTTCCCCTTTATCCAACCGTAGTGGGCTCCGAAGGGTTGCCTAGGATCGACGGCATCGAGATACTGTTTCCAGTAGTCCCATTTTGCTCGTCTTACAGCTCTATTAAATTGAGCTTTTTCTTTCCTATAGGCCACCTCAAGGACCTTTCTACAGTCGGGGTCATCAGTGCAGCGTTGGAACCTCCTCCTTTTCGCTGTCACCTTCCTCCGGTGGATCGCTAGCTCGAGCGTCCACCACGAATTCGCACGTCTGGGCCGGTGGACTTCGCTGCCATTGGGCTGGCTCCTCGGAGCACAACTCGCCCACATGGCCTCCGTCACCTTCTCCACACAGTAGTCGACTCTGTTCTCTCGAACCCAGTCAACAGAATATTCAGAGAGCTTGCGGTCAAGCAGCTGTCTTACTTTGGGAATGTAGAGCTTATTAAGCCTTATTCTCTTTGACTGCTCCAACCTTTCTTCACCTATGTGAAGGGTTGTGACAATTCTGAGATGGTCTGTACCTGACTCGAGGTCGACCAATTCCCATTTCTCTACCTGAAGTTCACCCTGTAGGCGGGCTACTGACAGGTCTATCCAACTGGAGCCTCGTACGCTCTGGAACATCGGGTCCGATTCTGGATCATTTAGCAAGTTCAAGTCATTTGCCAGAAGGAACTCAAAGATGGTGTCACCCCGGGTGTCCTCGGTGTTACATGGGTTACCCCATGCTGTATGTTTCGCATTGAAATCGCCCAATAGGATCAGAGAAGGGTTAGCATTGACCAAAGCTTGCAGACAATCCATCTGCTCGGTAACATCCTCGTTGGGAGACAGATAGCATGTTGCTACCGTTAATGAGCCACTGTCCGTGTCCAGACCTATTGCTACGATGTCCTTGGTTAGCAGCTTTACGATAAATTGCAATCTGGGGTTGCTTACGATTATCGCTGCTCGTCCATTTGGACTATGAACCACCGGACGTGAGTTGGGCATCCCGCCCACTCTTCCCCCATCTTTCAGGAGGTAGGGTTCTTGGACACAGACTAGATCGTATTGATCTAGGTCTCCTTGGAGGATGGCAGAAGCCGCGAGACTTCTCCCGACATTCTGTTGCGCAATGGTGAGACTACCCATAGTTAGTCTTCTTTTTAAGCATCGACACTTCATAGATCCTCGTTGGGCAACTCTCTGCTTTTGCAGAGTGGTCTACACTCACTACGTTTCTCCCGGGATTCCGCCTGTTTCGAGACTCGCAGATATGGCATCTAGAGCTGGCTATACAGTCCTTGCTCACGTGCCCTTTAGCTCCGCAGTTCATACAGCGTTTCCGGGCTTTACAAGTAGTGCTTAAGTGACCGTACTCTCCACAACGGAAACACTGAGTAGCCCTTAGGTTTTCCACCACCTTTATCTTACACCAGTCCATGGTTATGCGTTCCTGACTCAGTATTGCATGGAAGACTTTAGGGGGTACCTCCACTATAACGTGGCGTGTATCCCTCTTTTTGATGGAGTACCTGATGGTAATCTCATCACTTGCCAAGCCCTCCTCTTGGCCCCGAATGGCATCGACAACAGCTCGGTCGTCGAGTTCCCACGGAACATCTACCAAGCAAAGTTGGGGGTTTCTGCGGACCGGTTTCCTTACGGTAACCTTATCTTTCAGCTTATCGCTGGCCGAGATCTGCCTGATTAAGATATCTAGGTCTTCCTCGGTCTCAGTCCGTATTTTCATACCCCCATTCTTCGCCTTACGGGTCCACAGGACTTTAGCGCCCAGTTTCACTGGGTTCACCTCCCTGCATACTAAGTCCCTTACGCACACACCTTCCTTGGCTGCGTCGACGAACATCACGTGTTCGGACGCGGTGCTATTCCTAGGCGGGGTCGCTATTGTGACATGTGATGTACAACCACTGGCGCCTGTCACCTGCGCATCTGTGGAGGGTTGAGTTGGGGCGTCTGGGATTGTCCCATCCACGTCCGCCTCTGACGTTTGGATGGGAGGATCTGTGGCATTTTGACTACACCCACTAGCGCTTGCCACTTGCGCTTCTGTGGGTGGTGAGGTGATGGCAACTGAAATGGACGGCCCCACAACGCTCGCCACCTGAGCGTACGTGGGTTTCTCAGCACGGAGAGCCGCAATCTGATCCCGCAGTTTCGCCTGTGTAAGGCTATTCCTAACGAACAGCTCATACATGTCCATGACCCGCCTCATGACGGCTTTTCGGTTAACGGACTTCAGGGGTCCCTGCAGGTCTATTGCTACAAGTAGCAATAACTCTCTGGCCCTTAGCCTCTCAATCTCCTCCTTTACATACCGCGCGGGCATGCCGGGGAGACTGTCGCAGAAGTTTTCCACTTCCGCTACGGCACTACCAAGAGACATATTCACCAATCAAAAGCAATGTGAGCGCAAATAGTGCACACTACAGTCGGTACACTACAGTCGGTACTCTAGCGTCGTATCTACCAGGTCTCAAATCCCTCTTTTAGAATCGCTCTGCTTAGCCACCACTCGGGTGCCCGACCGGAACGACGAGGACGTGAGAGCAGTCAGAAATTGGTAAATAACAACAAATGAATTCTCAAACCATGTGCTTGTATTGAATGAATTGAATGAGTCATTAAGAAATAATAGAATGTCTAATTCTTATTCTTGAATCATTAAAGATTCTTTAATGATTCATACAGAATATGCATTTATCTTAATTTTCCATATTAGAAATCAATTAGTAAATAAGGTAATTGCTTAAAATAAATAAAAACTTTGTGAAAAAACACACATAAAATGTTACTTATAGCAGGATACGATCGTTTCTACTGAAATTTTTTTCAGCCTTCATCAGTCAAAGCCCTTTCTCTCACAGAGCAGAAGGAACAGAAAAACCTTTTCAGTTCCTTCTGTTCTGTGAGATGAAGGGCTTTGACTGATGAAGACTGAAAAAATTTTCAGTTGAAACGATCGTATCCTGTTATAAGTAACATTTTATGTGTGTTTTTTCACAAAGTTTTTGTTTATTTTAACGTTTAACACCAGTATTTTGAGAATTTTTTCCGAAGGTAATTGCTTACCTTTCATTTATGATTCTTTATACTTCAAATCTATGTAAAACCCCGACTGAGCGTCGAAGGAAAGGATAACTTGTTTAGAAAGATGGTTTAAATTTGATTGAATTTCACACAGAATGAAGTGAATAATGATTTTAATTGTAACATCTATTAGTAAGAGATTATGACTAATTGTGCTTAACAGACTTTTGTATTGTTGAATATGAATATAAAAGTAATGGATAGAATAACAACACGCCGTGCCACGAATCCAAACAAAAAAAGTTCAGCGTCCTATCCAAAAGTATGTGAAATAAATAACTCAAAGTGTGTTACACAAAGTTGACAATTTTCAAATAGTAACTTCTCTAAGACAACTGGAGTTTAGAATCAGCGATTATTCGTTTTTCCATAATAGAATAACTAATTGTAACTGATTTAAAAAGCGCCATCTTGGCACGGCAAAATGGTATGTTCTCCCCAAGCAGAGTGGATCTAAAGAGCTAGTTCCAAAATGTTAGAACCCAAGTATCTTGAAAGTAAAAAATAATTAAAATGCAGATTATTTTAAAGCCGGTTAGGTTCAGCTTGGGTATTTGCTACCAGTAGAAATATTTGGCGGCGTTAACCATGCCATTATCGCAGTTATAGTACAGATTTGATATTTGCCAGTGCGACAGCTGATATATTTTGTGGTGCTAAATACGCCACTCTGCAAAGACTTATGTATATGAATGCGGAAAAAACTCTCAAAATACTGGCGTTAAACGTTAAAATAAATAAAAACTTTGTGAAAAAACGCACATAAGTATCATTTTATGTGGGTTTTTTTCACAACGTTTTTCCTTTTTCTTTTTTTTTTTTTTTTTTTAAGTAAAACTTCTTTAGTCGCGACTAGGGCGTAACTCAGATTTTTTTTCTAACGGAAGTAACGCTCAGTAAAGGAAGTGACGTATATGTCATATACTCCACGGCAAGCGCGCCTGAAAAAGAAGAGCCACGGAAAATATCCTACATTTTGGACCGCTTGCTCCTTTCGCCGACTTCATTGTTGAAAATGATTTATCATTATTATCATTATTTACTTTTTCTTGAGATGGCAACGTTATCCACAAAATATGTATTTAAATATCTCGTTTTGCCGATGGCAACTAGTTGTAAAAATCTATACTCTCTGAGGAGTTTTTGAAGATTTCCGTTGGGAAATAACTTTTGAATTAAATTGTTTTTAAGAGGTCTAACGTTTATTTTCTTGATTGTGAATCGTTAGATTGTGGCTAGTACTTATTTTCAGACATAGAATTATTATTGCCGTGGTGGTATTTGATGAACGTACAAATGCCAAACGCGTTTTAAAATAAACGACTTGGTGCAGTGATTAATATTTGGCGTATTTTGACTAACTCTTGATACGCTTTAACATTCATCTTGTAAAAATACGGAGAACCTGTTAGGGAAAGAAACGGCGATTTCTCGCCGTTTCTTTGAGACATCAGTCTTTATTTATATATCAATAAGCGTTTTGAAGGTACATCCAACATAATATTTTACATGCAATCCCAACCTCACAGGAAGTGTTCGATAATCCTTATTTTTAGATGAATAATATACAAGGTTTTGGAAAAGCACAAAGAAATGGAACCTGTCTGCAATCGAAACGGAAAAGTAGTTGGAAACAGTTTAAGAACACTTTTCCTGGATTCTAACCCAACTTCAAGACAGAACAACGGTTTAAGAACAAGGAGATGGAACACCACAATTAAAGGGACAGTGGCTGCAAATGTACCTAAACAGCAGAGGGAAATTTTCGTTTAAGAACACTGGACGATCATACTTCGATCCCACGAAGGTAAATTTATATGAGGGGACACTTCGCTTGGAAAGTTGGATAACGCCGTTGTTGCAAACAGATGGCGCTACGCACTCTGGAAAACTGCGCATCTCAGGTTATTTATATTTCCATCGAGGCGAAGTAAATGGAGATCGTTGAATTATCAGAACTTCAAAAAATTAAAGACATAGACTTATGAGCGTGATGTATAGTAATTACTGGTTTCATATGTGTTTTAGTTACGTAATTGTCTTATAATACTATTTCGTAGTGAATATAGGCAATAGTTTCGAAGTGAAGTGATATTATTATTTGTCAAATGCCAGTTGCATTGGCCGTTAGGCCATTAAACTCCTAAATATTATGTATGTCGTGTCTGTTATTATTTTGCCCAAAAGATGTATTTTCAGAAATGTTAGTACGTAAGAAACGGACCCTGGCTGCAATCAATCCCAAACAATGGACAGAACCTGCAGTTTAAAAACATGGATACAGAATAATAATTCGAAACCTACTAGCAGACGAAATCAACGCTTAAGAACACTGTGATAGAAAAACACAACAACAAGTACACTACCCAGTGGCGGCTCGTTATTAAGGGCCAGAGGGGCTCGGCCCAACCGACTAACCATCGTCTAAATCAATGTATCTTCTATTATGTAAGACAGTTCTTTCAATAATTTACCTTCATCATGAAAAAATGCACGCATTTTACTCTATTTTAATACTATCCATTAAAAAAGCACTTAAAAAAGCGATAGTTATACGATTTTCCCCCTATCTAAGCCATGCATGGGCCATGGGATTGCTCAGAACTTGGCGTCTTTTCTTGGAACCCGTTCCGAATTTGGAATCCGTTCACCGGATTGACATATTTGGCATTGAGCACAAAAGCCATATTGACGCGGAATTAACTTGGCTTCCAAACGGCTTATTTGGTGCTGTCATCGGGGCCCAGATCTTCGGGCCCTCGCACGGTGATCTGCACGACTGTACGGGGAAATTTCGGCAATCGGTAGCTATTGGCGAAATTTTCCGCTTAGGAGGAAATCATTTTTTATGTGCGTGATCGTATTTTTGCAGTGCAGTCAGATATTTTTCTGTTTTGTTTTCTTGATTTACGAAAAGCGATGTACAAATGTATTTTTTATACATGTTGATATTGATTTTAAAATAAATAAATCATCTAAAAATTATGAGCAAGCAGCTATAAAACATAAATATTAAATAATTAAATGTGGCTTTTTGTTTAGTAATAAAGTAAACTTTTCAATTTAACATAATTAGGTAAAAAATAGCTAAAGTTGTATAGTAATTCTGATAATCATTTGTCATTTGAGAAATTTTAAATACTTACGCCGTGTGCACGTGGGGATACGTTGTTCTATATGTATATATATTTTCGCGATTTTAATGGACACTAGTTTTTTTCGTGCCCCACCACTGAAACAGGTCACAAGCCGCCACTGACACTACCTGCATTCGAACCCCACAAACAGAGGAAAACATCAATTAAAGAACACAGTTAAAGTATAATACTAGACTACGGACATCCCCCCTCCCCATTAGACCCAACCTTCAGACAGAACAATGGTATACGAAAACAGTTAAAGAATAATACTACAACATGGACACTTTCTGGATTCTAAGTAATTATCATGAACTACCGATGATTCTTACTGGAGATTTTAATATTAATTTTCGCTCTCAAGAATCTCAGCCGTTAGTTGATTTTTTAAAAGAAAAATTTGATCTAACTATGAATACTTCTCGCTTAATAGATTGAAATCATGCTAATAGATTGAAAGTAGATAACAAGGAATGGGTCTTGTGTTTATTAAATTTATTACCAACGGAAATTGTTCAGCTGATTAATAGAGAACCGGTAGAGAATGCAGAAAACTGTGAGTATATAAAATCGATTTTGTTAAGACGATTTAAATTAAGCCCTGAAAGTTTTAGGAGGAAATTTATGACCCATCAAAAAGTGCCAGAGAAAACGTGGAGAGATTTCTGTTTTGAAATAACTAACTATTTTGAAGAGTGGGTAAAAGGATTAGAAATCGAGGATTATGACGGGTTGAAGAAATTGATTATCGCTGACCAAATCAAGAGGAGAGTTCCACATGAAATACGTGAGCATTTTTTGGACCAGTGGTCTAAGTTGATAATCCCGTCTGAGTTGGCAGATAAACTAGACGAATATGTTAACGTCCACGATTTAGCGAAGAGGTCGTGGGGAGGTGATTCGAAAAATAAAGGTAATGAGATAACTTATGAGCGTCCAATGGATCAAGGAGCTAGGATGACGTCGAAGTCTCCGTCTCAAACCATTCCCAAGTGGGTTCGGAAACGTCAAGATGAATGGTTAAACGCAGATTTAACCCCACATGCTTTAGTTGCGGTAAAGAGGGGAATATATTTCTAAGTTCTGTGGGCAAGGACGACAATTTAAAAGCAATATGACGAATGCTCAAAACAATACTTTTACTCAACAAATTTCACAACCGAAAGTAAATACTGTAAGCGCTGAAAAAGCCGAGAAAACAGATGTGTTGACAGCAAAGATCTCCGTTCCATTATCTCAATCAAGTAATCACAAAAAATTGGATGACCTAATTGAGATTGACATCAGGGGCTCTATTCTGCCACGTACGTTAAAGCGAACGTTCGGATTTGTGACGTCATCCAAAACTTATCCGTGCCGCATCCTAGTTAACGAACGTTCGAAAAATTGGTATTCTGGAAGCCCTTCAAACGAACGTTCGAAACAGACTACAGCGTGCGGAAGTCGGAGCAAATTCGAAACAGTTCGTCCCAAAATGTCGATGTCACACAAACAAGAGTGATGGTTTTTACGTCACTTCCTATTGATTATAGCCAATGAAAATTCGGCA
>JAWZYV010015986.1:0-43326 GCA_038373885.1 Cheiracanthium punctorium | reverse complement strand
AGGAATTCTGCATAAATATGAATGATTTTGAAGGTGAATAAGAATGTTTTTGTAAGCGCAGAAATGTAGTGTGTATTCCCCTATAGATTATTGCCTTTATTGTCAAGTTTAATTTGCCATTCATTTTGGCTATTTGCCATCGATTTGCGGCGTTTAATTACGCCAATATAGCAGTTCTAGCAAAGCAAAGATAAATAACTAATTCATTTAATATTCTATATCTTACACTGCTACAGTTTCCGTAGTAACGGAATCCACTGTTTGCCACTTCCAGTTCTTAAATTTAACAATTGAGTGAAACAAATTATTCACCTGTTAGTCACCAATTATTGGAACCTGCAATTTGTTTTTTTTAAACTAAAGGTCGTTTGTGGGTGTCTAAAAAATGCTGAGTACTATGCTAAAGCTCCATATCTTAATTCCGATAAGTTTACTAAAAAAAGAAAAATCTGGAGTGACTCCACTCAACTTTCCGAACACTTACGATTAAGATCATTCCAAGCATTTAAATAAATATTATTCGATGAATAATTCAAACATATATACCAAATTGAAGCTCCAATCGAATCTACCGTTTAAACGCTAGCGCATTTTCAAGAATTTCTCCCCATAGGCCATAATGTAAAAGAAATCTTCATAGCCCTGTAGAAAAACTATAAGTTCTATACACACCAAAATCAATACCGGTCTTATGATGGTGGTTTTATAACATGTACACCCAATTGAGTTCAATCCAATGTACGTTTAAACGCTAGCGCACTTTCAAGAATTCCTCCCCATAGGCCATAATGTAAAAGAAATCTTATCGTAGCCCTGTAAAAAAAACTATAAGTCCTATGCACATCAAAATCAATAGGACCTCAAGCTCCACTAACTTGAGTTCTTATAATGGTGGTTTATAACATGTATAACCCAATTTGAACTCAATCGAATGTACCGTTTAAACGAGAGTGCACATTCAAGAAGTTTCGTCCCATAGCCATAATTTAAAAGAAATCTTTGTCGTAGCCCTGTAGAAAAACTATTCCTAAAAGTATTCCTAAAAAGTCCTATACACACCAAAATCAATACCGATCTTGCGACGGTGGTTTATAACATATATACCCAAATTGAGCTCAATCGGATGCCCCGTTCAGGAGCCTATCGGTGTTCACTACATATACACAGATACACCCACACACACACACACACGACACACACACACACACACATCTCGTAAAAATAGCATAAATGAATTCAGAAGATCTCAAAACGTGTAAATACACCAAAAGTCTCGAATTCGAATTTTTTCATGATTACAATACTTTCGTACATGGTACATGTTCGGAATGGTACTTTCTTACATGGTACATGTTCGGAAAGAAATAATCAGTATAAACTGAGGCAATGAAACTTTAGACATTTTCCCGAAAATGAAAAGTCTGTCTGCATAACGTAAAGTTCTCTCTTATTTTGATCGCCAGTGACACTGGGTCATTCGTAAACGTCAAACTCGTTGCAAAAGTTTTCGTAAGAAAACTGGAATACGTGTGTTTAGTGCTATCAGTGGCTATCCGTTTCTTTTGCCTTTACCAACAACTTCAGTTTATTTAGTTTCGTCGCCTAGGAGACGTATTTGTTTACATTTCACGTCTGTTATTTTGCTGAGAGAGTTTTTAAAACATACTGAATATACAATCAATAGGATTTTTAGAGTGCCATAACTGAAGAGTACTGATCAAAATTTCCGAAATTTCAACTGAAACTTACATTTTTTCAAAAGTATTTAGCAAGAGAAGTTCAAATTTCGCTAATAACGTTTAAATCAATATCTATTTCAACACTAAAAATATGCATTTGAATTTACTAAAATGAGAAATACAAGCAAATGATTACCTTTGAAAATTCTGTATATTCGTTGCAGTTTCTAGCAGCTTCAGCAAACGTACTCTTCATAACAACATACTTTTCGTAACTAACGGACGCCACTTCATAACAACAACGTGCAGCAAATGTGTCCTCTAAACAACTGATGAACCTGCTTCTCTCTCAGTTTATTTAGTTTGAAACTAAACACACTCAGCTTTGTATACGAACGGTTTAGTTTATAAACTGAATGCACTCAGTTTCCTTTACGAACTCCTTAGATGGAAACTCGTTGTACGCGTGCAACTCGTTTGGGCGTTTACGAATGCGGCCACTGGACGTGGTTTTTGTGTCGTCAAGTTGCAATCATCTCAGATTTGCACGCATGACGTAAACATTTCGTCACGATTCAAATAAAGTTTCATTTTTGAGATTCCGCATCACTAGTTTGATTCCATTTATATGTGTAAGGAAAATATTCTTTTTCTACCGTGCGGAGAACGGGTACGCAGCTAGTCTATACTATTAAAATCTGTGCGCGTCTGTCTGTTGTGTATGTAGCATCATCTCCTCAGAAACGGCGTGGAGTTGAGTTTTCGATCAAAATGTCCACGTATTCGGAAAAGTCCGAGAAGGAGCTCCACTAACTTGAATTTCGAAATTCGAATTATTTTAGGAGATATTGATAAAAAACATGTCGCAAAAGGCTGATTTTTTACTCTCCGCAATTGCACCCCTTGTAGTGAAAAAGTAAGAAATAAGCATCTTGGTTGCCATGTTTGGCGAATATTAAATGATTAAGACTCTTGAAGTACAAAGTAAAAGAATAATGATTTATTTTTGTACATAGATTATTTGCAAGGTTATTTTTTAATTAGAATATCGCGTGCATGTGAAAATAGAGCAGGAATGAAATGTTTTATACGCAAAAGAAAAGGATTTAGATATTTCCGAGACGAAAGTGTATAACATTTTAATTTGGCAAAAAATAAAATGGCGGATATGCCGATTTTAAGAAAATAGTGTCTAGCGGTTTGGACAGTTTTAGGCTTGACGTAATTTACTGAGAGCGTAAAGAAATAGTATTTTTAAAAACAAGTGTAGGTTTTAATAGAATTCAGCCTGAAATTTTAATTTTCCGTTCTGAAATAATGCAGTTATTAAGGCGATTTTTAAACGATCTATCTTTGGAATTTTCATCAAGTTAAATAAATTGATTTAAGTTAGGGAAAAACCCGCCAAATTTCCAGAAAATTAAAATTCTCAACCAAAGATATGACAGGTAACTATTTCCCATTTTTGAGTGCTGTTAAATCAATGCTTCGAATCATTCCCTGAAAAAAAATCTCGCAAAATGGTGTATGTTGGCACTTTGGCGATCGAAGTACTATGCGTGTAATAAATAATTAATTCGTATTTAGTAAAGCAGCTCTACGAAAGTTCTGCTGGAATGGCATAATTAATACTGTCTAATATATTTTTTGTTTTAAAAATTAAAATGTATGGAATTTCTACTTTAGTACCTTTCTTAGCGAAGTTGGCGATAAATATTAAAATGTAATGAAACTCTGTGTTTTAAAAGAGCGCGTTTTTTCATTTGTATTAGATGATATGCCCCGATTGAGATGAGTCGATGTTACGAGCGTATGAATAGATTATTTTTTCCTCGCCAAACCAAGTGTAATAAAATAGAAAGTCTTTATAAATATGAATGTTTTTGAGATGAATCAGAATTTTTTTAAAGCCCAGTAAGGATAGCTGGTAATGTCTTTAAATCATTGCATTTATAGTCAAGTTAAATTTGTAATTCATTCTCGCTATTTGCCATCGACTGGCGATGTTAATTACGCAAGTATGGCATTTCTAGCAAAGTAAACATAAATAACTCACTTCATATTCCATTTTTAACATTGCTACAGTTTCCTTAGCAACGGAATCCATTGTTGCCACTTAAGTTGTTAAATTTAACAATTAAGTGAAACCACTCATTTCTACAGCTATTAAGGCTCGAAAAAGGGAAAACGCAATTTATAAGAAACAAATAGAACTGTAACATGATTGCGCTTTTAAAATAATCGAAGTTTTTTCAGGCAATTCTGCATAGTTTTTTATTTCATTATTTTCTTCGCGTGTTCACGTTTTTGTCTTCTGTTTTGCTGTCAGATTATTCGGAAAAGTACATTACACGCTAACATATGTGCTGCTTCGGCGGATATAAGGAAGCGCGTATGTCCGGGGCGTATTTGCCTAACCCCAGTGTGTGTATAAATTGAAGAAATGAAACTTTGTAGGCGTTTTTCTTGAAACTAGAAAAAATCAGATTAACGTCTTTAACGTGGAAGTAGCGATATGGAAAACTATTTAATTGGTAACCGTAATGGAAAAGGACAATCGTTTATTCGCAAGCGCAAAGCACCGAAAATTTCGAGAGTATAAGTCAGGAATATGCTTGGAATGAAAAATTTGGATTTTCGCACATGCGTTGTTGTTATTGCACTAATGTTTACATCTAGCTGTTGCCGTTCATAGCGAGGAAATATCGTCGATTTTGTTGCCGCATACGTTAGTGCATTATATAGTAGATGATAAATGCACTCTGTTTCTTCAGTTATATTATTTAATTAACCGTTTACAGGCGGAATTGATATCCAGGCATATTTTAATTTTTGTGTGTGTGCATATTTTGTCTTCTAATGCGTTAGTTAGAGGATCATAGTCATTTAACTGGATTAGTCATTTAACTGGGGGAAAATATTGTATGCAACTTTCATTGTGTTCCCAATTGGGAGTGTGGGCCATTTCTGAGTATACTTTTACATAGGTTTCAAAAACGGAATATACTGATGTGTAGTTTACATAATACGTAAAGAACTAATAAACGATTCATTTTTTAATTTAACTAAAGATATGAATTAAGATTGAAGGGGGTGGGGGTGTATCAAGTAAACTGTAAAAATTTCTGTAAATGGCTATTTTCATGTTTTTTTGTCCAGTTTGCCACTAATAATAGAAATTCAACTTCTGCTTCAAAAAATTAGGTCATGCTTTAACTTTATCTGCTATTTTCTTCAAGTCAATATTGATAAAATTTCATTTTTGAATGAATTTTTAATTTGATGTTCCCAATTGGAAGATTGGCCTGTAAAAGGTTATACAGGGTGTCCGAAAAAATCCTTGACACCTTAAAAAAATGGATAGAAAAGCAAAAAGTTTGTCTTATGAATATGCGGTTTGCAAATAGTATTCCACAGGCTCACGTTTTTTTTTTTTTTTTTTTTTTTTGACATCGTAAAAGAAATTACTTCGAGATTATGTTCATAGGTGGTGCTGTACAGTAAGAAAAACAAACGTAATGTAAGGTGTTTAATCATTTTATTAAGCAGAAAGCAATACCTTTCATTCGCAGAGTCCAATGTGTGCACCTTTTGTTGCTCGAACCACATCTAAACGGTTCTCAAGTTCATCCCATGGTCTAACTAGCATGGATTGCGGTTTTTCTTAAACATGTTACGAAACTTTCTCTGAACTGTAGTTATGGATTTTGATTCGAAATACCAACCTACGCAATGCGCTTTCTCAATTGCAGTCGCCATAGCTGCTATGAATATTCCTGCACCGTCAGTGCTGTTTGAAACTCATGAAAAATCGCTATTGGCTCTCATTGGTGAAAACTGGAGATGCAGCGCCATATATGAAACACATTTTGGAAGTAATTTCTTTTTAAGATGGAAAAATAAATTCTTGATTCTGTGAAGCATCCCTACTAGCAATTTTGCTCGGGCCATTATCGGCTGCTACGTGGCCGGTGGTCGCCCGAGCAAAATTGCTAGTAGGGATTGTTGTGCGAAACGCATATTCATACAATAATTTGTTGCTTTTCTGTGACTTCACAAGAAAAATCCTTGACACATTTCAAAAATTACAAAAGAAAAGTGAAGGAATAATGGGAACCATTTTGAGTATGTAAAAAGAAATTCTTTATTAAAAAATCTTGAGCAAGTAGATGGTTTCGATAAAATATATTATCTAGTGAATTCTGTAGTATATTCTTAAATAATATACCCAGTAAAACACCGCAAACATTAAAAAGAACATGGGATACAAAATTTGGCAGTGTTCGTCGATTCGCTTCCGCTTCCATTTTTCCCAGCGGCTTTCAAAGAGCTGCCAAAATTTCGAAGGCTCCTGAGAGTTCAAACTCCCTTCAGAACTCCAGCTGGATTTTCTTCTGGAAGCACTTCTTTTACGTTTAGATGCGTCACGCAAAGTCCAGGAAATTCTGGACTGAGGATTGTTCAGCGCTTCCTGAAAAGATAATTTTATCCGAGAGAAAAATATTTTTTTTTAATGATTTTTTTTTAGATGAAGATAGATCATGGAGATTAAAATTAATATTGTAATAACACAAAAATAAAAGTGCAGTACACACATAAAACAGACATAGTCTGCTTGTAAGAACATATGTTCCTGTTATTTAAGAGTTCAATAACTATGGCAATGCCATCTAATAAACAACTAAAATAAATCAAACGTACACACCTTGGTAATGACAGTTACCTCTAGGAACAAATTTTAAATTAAAAAAAAATAATAGATTTTTCTCTAATAATGAGTAATGCTCCACATGTATTGAAAATAGATAAATCAAATTACCTTGATAATTGTTGTTTTTGTTTTGACTTTTTGAATTTAAAATCTTTTTAAACAGAGGTTCAAGTAATAAAGACTGAAGTTTAGGGTATCCTTGGTAATGAAATTTACAACTTTAAATGTAATTTTACTTCTTTTATATATTTAAACTAGTGCCCAGTCCAGTGTAGTGCTTTACCAAGAATTTTTGAAAAAAATTTTAAGCATCTATGACTGACATGCTTAATTGACATTTTTTAGCCAAGGACATAAAATTTAAAATTATGTGAGATCCGTAAAGGAAAGTGTGAGATAGGTTGAAAGATAAAACTTACAACTCGATTATTTCTTTTTTCTTTCTCATGATTTCTTTTCGCTTCCTCTGAGTTGTAAGCAAAAGCGAATTCCAGGAGTGTTGAAAAAACGAGAAATATGCACATAAAAAGCCAGATATCCATTGCTTTAATGTAATTGACTGGAGGAAGCTGGGACTGGTACTGCTGCGTCTGTAGACGTTGGGAAAATAAAACATAGATTATTCGCACTTATGATAAGACGAAAAAAATGTTACATGATATATATACTTAATACAGAGAAGATCATGTAGTTAAATTCATAACACTGTTTGGAGCAAGTGTAGGTTGAATAAGAAATCATATGATAATCTCTGAAGGGTTTGCTATAAGTCTGAAGCAGCTGAAGGGCTTGTCGTAGAGCTTTAGATATAAAGTCCAGCTAAATAAGTTGATATTCGTACGAAAGTTCAGATTAATGAGTGACATCCTCTGTAATCAACATCTTTGTATAGTTACATTTGTTTCTTTTTCAGTGTTATACATGCAAGCGGATGGTCATTTATCAGAAATGTGCTAGGATAGTTTAAAGAAATATATTATTTCTACGTATATTTTACAATCTACAATTAAAACGTATTGTAATTTTTTTCATGTATTTTGTTAGTTCGTCGGACACTATCAAATGTCACCTCAAATGGCTTTTGTTTTTAATCTTAATATGGTATGCGACCAACCTTTGAAATAAATAAATAGTCAAAGGATGAAAATGCGTAAACAGTTAGGTGAAGAGCTACGAAAGCTACGAAGCATTTACTGCGTGTCAGAAAACAGAAACTTTCGTCAGTGACTAAGTGCATTTATTCGAAGGTGACAAGAAAATATGATTTTGTTGCCAAATAACGATGAGATAATTTCAATAGTATATTCTAATCGCTTTTTATATCTACAACGGTTTTGCTGAATTCCATCACTTGGCATTTCCACTTGGGTACTGTAATGCTTCCTCATATTTTAAATAGTTTTGATACATTCCTTACAAGGGTCACACTGATTTCTTAATTTTGTGGATCCCAGTTACTCAGAAGACTAACAATTTTAGGTCTCTTGCTTAATTTTGTGAGCCCTTTATCAATAGAATTATTTAAAGCACTCATAACTTTAACACAGGGTGAATTTTCAAGTACACCTAGGGTTTTTTATAAAAGTGGATCTCGAGAACCCGATGGTTTTAAGGTAAAAGGAGTTCTTTCAGAAAAAAAGGGGGTAAAAAAATCGCGTTATATTGCATGAGTCCGATTCTAGGCTTATTAATGTTGACAAGCATAGTTAAAATGTCTGCCCAATTTTATTTATTTTGAAGACGTATAAATTAAAAATCAGATTTAGTTATTCATGTATCAATTTGGTAATTTTTTATTCACAGATGAATCACCAAAATATAGCATCAACTTCTTGCAAAGCTTTTAAAAGTACCTGTGTACAAAGTGTTAAAAGTGACGTCACGCTGAGGCCAACTCTTGCTGGAACTGCATCGACACCTAGCCAGAAGCTTACAAAACTCATGGAAACAATGAGAGTCGACGGGATGTACGTATTGATCAAGCTTCCAATGAGTCTCCGATCAAAGGCTAGACCAATAGTCAGACTTGTGTAGTTAGCTATAAAGCATTAACAGATAATTAACACACGCACAAAATAGAGCATTTTTAGAGAAAAATAAAATAGTTTAATGGCATGTTTCATTATTTACGTTAAAAAATGCTAAATATGATTTACATGAAACCTTAAATATTTATACAAAGAAAGGCAAAAGATAAAACAAAAATAAATCATGGTGAGTACGTTGATTAATGAAACATTACCAATACTGAATTATTAACACGTTTTTGTTAATCATTTGGTTAATCTCGTAGCAAAGACACGACAGTAAAGATTCAATTTCTGTGCCTATTTTTACTTCCGAACTTTGGTGTTTGAATGCCCCTCTCAGCTTTTGCGCAAGCTCAAAGGTATGATTTGTTTTTCACTAACGAGAATTCGTTCTATTCCAATATGTTCTCAAAGCACTATGAAACTGCTACTTCTACTAGTAAAAATTCTACTCATATGTACTCTTGCATCATCTTAAATCTATTAGTGCCCGTTTAATTAGTTAGGACGACTCTTGCTGTTGATCTTTAAATTTATAGAGCCTCCCGCCGAAAATATCTGAAAGAAAATTGGAGTTTGGGGCTTAATGTAAAATACTGACCAAAGTACATAATCGTTTTACTTTAGTAAAAACACTTTATTATTTCATGTAAAAACTTTCTTGTTAGGTCATCTACATATTAAAACGGAATCTATGAGATTCATTCACCCAATTGAAAGTTAAATGACGATCCTAGATTTTCATTTGATAACGACCTCTCTTATGTTAAAGAAAAATTTTTAAATTTTAAGCCATAGCTTCTAAATTATTGAATTAGGGATGGATGGGAGACTAATTTTTGCAAGATGAGAGAAATATTTTCAGCTATTTTGCAAGACGAGATGGGAATTGTGTTCGTCTCATGCCCATCACTATATTGGACGTACACAATCTACCAATAAGTATTTGGGCACCTATGCAAATGAGGATATCTGAGATCGTGATCTACGTCACGCCTTCTGTACTTAAATATCGTGTAGGAAACAGCATTGCCATTTGTCGTATGTAAGATGCCACGGAATCAAGAGCTGTCTTACTTTAAGAAAGGCGTAGTTGTCGGATATCATATAAACGGACGATCCTTAAGGGACATATCTAGTAAGTTAAACATTCCAAAATCGACAGTGGCTGATTAAGAAGTGGAAGGTGAGTGGGGTTTCCAGGCCGTGCTGCCACCCATAAGCCTTTCAATACAAAATCCAACCACGCTTCTCGGTTGAGGTGTGCAAGGTACGTCAAAATTGGACCATAGATGAGTAAAAACAGGTTGTCTGGAGTGGTGAATCAAGGTTCAATCAGTCGGATGGCAGAGTCTGGGTTCAAACTCATGCCTGGAGAACTCCTTTTGCCAGAATGTGTTGCATCTATAATAAAGTTTAGGCAAGGTGAACTATTCGGTGGATGTTTCTCGTGGTAAGGACTGGGACCCTTGATCCAATTCATGGTAAGCTCAATGTCGACTTTCACTCCACTATTCTAGACAAAAATGTGCTTCCTTCGCTGTAGCAATTTCTACGGTTTGGATCATTATTACTTCCAGGATGACAACACCACTTGTCATGTTTTGAGGTCCACCATGGATCGGCATGATGACAATAAGGTGACAACACCACTTGTCATGTTTTGAGGTCCACCATGGATCGGCATGATGACAATAGGGTGATCCGAGTGGACTGGCCTACCCAGAGTCCAGACTTGAATCCTATAGAAAACCTCTGGGACGAGTTGCATGGCCGAATTAAACGGTGCAGCACCCGTCAAAAATCGGTGAAAGAACTTACATGTCTTCTCAAAGCCGAGTGAAAGAAAATATTACTATTCATCATCCAAACACTTGTGAAAAGCATTTCCCCAGAGGGTTAGGTTGTAATTACCTCAGGTGGAGGCTCTGCCAATTATTTAATGTGAATAAATTGAGTTTATCTCTTTTATCACAGGTGTCCAATTACTTATTGGTGAACAGTGTATTTCATTTCACAAAATATAATTTATAAAATCCCTAAAATATCGATATCTACTTTTTTTTTGTATTGCATTTTTAAAAAATTAATTGTTATAAATGACTAAGTTCAAAAACAGTAATTAGAAACATAGATAAATTTTATTTTTATTAGAAAGGGTATACTTTGAAACTTCCGAGAATAAATCTTGGCTCTATTTGTACTAGTAGCTTTGAAAATACAAGCTGATATAGTTAAAATCGAACCTCAAGGGACCATATTTTGCCTTTTATTTTATTTAGTATTCTAAAGGCGGAGTTGATTATTATAATACAGTCCCTTTGGATAATAGCACGCTTTTCACAGTAAAACAATGATATTTCATATTTGGGTTAATTGAGGCTCAAGAAATCAGTTGAGCATGTTTCAAATTTATTGCTAATATTTAACCCGTTTTATAATGCACATCTCCTCTCTCTCTATTAAACCTATTTCCCTTACCATAAGATCTTCTTTCTTCTTCTTAATATATAAAAATCCAGTGTCCATGTGTATGTTCCGAAATAACTCAAAAACGGGTCAACTGATATTCATGAAAGTTGGCATATATATGTAATTTAGTCCAACTTAGATAATAGGATAGTTATTATTCAAATTAATGGTCTCAATAATTAATAATTAATAAAAAACTGATCATCAACGTTGATTGTTGTTATTAATCGTAGGTTCCATAAGTCTGGAACAGATAGCGCCTTAAGAGAATTTCTTTATGTACAACTATAGTTTAATATGTATTTGTGTACTGCATAAATTCAAGAAAAAGTGTTTATCCAAACCGGCAGTCACGAACACGGCCAAAAATATTGGAACATTACTACGAAGAAAATTAATAACATCTGCGATATTGAAATACACTACTCATAGCTTATCGTCTGCTTCTAAAGGGATAAAAGCGTTTTATTTTATTTTTTCCGAAATTGGCAACCGAAATAACTTTTTTATTGTTTTGAAAAAAAAGAACAGTTTAACAGTTCTTGCTTTAAACGACATCTTATCATTTGCGTATGTTTTATTTACAGAAAAATACTCATTTTACAGAGGAAGAAACCTAAAAGAACGTATTATATATTTTCATATATCTTATCTTATCTTAATATATAAAAATCCAGTGTCCGTGTGTATGTTCCGAAATAACTCAAAAACGGGTCAACTGATATTCTGATTACGTTGATTGTTGTCATTAATCGTAGGTTCCGTAAGTCTGGAACAGATGGCGCCTTAAGAGAATTTCTTTACAGAGAACTGTAAAACATTGTCCTTTGCATCTCATAGATGGCGCCAAACCTTAATGTGATATAGTTTCTTAGACTACACACTATACATGTCTTATTTTGCCTACACCACGCACTATTTTTAGTAATATGCGACCCAAAAAATCTAACCTCACTGCCCGTAGCAAGAAGACTCGATATGCACGTATTGAAAGAGCTCATGAATCAGTCGAACAGAGAGCAGAAAGAAATGCAGCTCAAAGAATTCACACAGCTGAAATTTGTGCACGAGAATCACGAGAACAGCGTGATAATCGTTGACAAGAAAATGCATTGAGAACCAGGGTGGCACGTCAACAACACATAGATTCATTTAGAGAACAAATCCGAGAAAATCATCGGACCAACCGCGCAGTAACACGTGGATCATTTGTTCGTCTTGCATTTAATTATGAACCAGACATCAATTGCTCAGCTGATTCCAAGGTTACTATTGGTGCGATGGACAAAACATGCAATTATTGTCAGACGTTAAAATTTCGCAATGAAACACCCGGCATGTGTTGCGCATCAGGAAAAGTTGTATTGTCACCACTCCCTACTCCACCTGAACCTTTGAAATCCCTTCTTTCTGGCATTTCAAATGAATCAAAATTATTTTTGCGTAAGACACGAAAATTTAATTCTTGCTTCCAAATGACGTCGTTTGGAGCATCCAAAGTTTGTGATTTGTCATCTTATGGTCGTAATTTTGAGACAACATTCAAAATTCAAGGCCAGGTATACCATAAAATTGGGTCATTGATGCCAATGTCAAATGAAGATCCAAAATTTCTTCAGATCTATTTTATGGGCAATTGCGAAGAACGTGTAACAACTCGATGCCAGTATAATTTCATTGAACAAGCAGAAGAGAGAGCAATTGTATTGTCATTAGAATTATTTTTGGAGAACAGTAATCAATTGGTTCAATTGTTTAAAAGAGTGTCACTACAATTAAAAAGTGACAATTATCAAATTGTCATCAAAGCGGACAAAGTACCTTTGGGAGAACACGCCGGCAGTTTCAACGCACCAACCGTTGATGAAGTTGCTATTATTATGGTCGGTGATCCAGTTGACAACAGATCCATAAAAATTACATTCCGAGAAAATTCAGTAAGTAGAATTTCAGATTTACACCGTTCGTACGATGCACTCCAGTACCCACTGATATTCTGGCAAGGACAAGATGAATATCATATCAACATTAAACAGTGTGATCCAGTCAATGGTAATGAATTAAATAAAAAGGTTAGTTCAATGAACTACTATGCGTATCGATTAATGATTAGACACAATCAGGACAACTATATCCTTCGATATCGTCAATTGTATCATCAATACGTTGTGGATATGTTTGCTAAGATTGAAAGCGAACGTTTGCGATTCATTCGGTTCAACCAAGCTAAACTACGATCAGAGGATTACATTCACTTACGAGATGCTATTGTTGGAAACGTCGATGGAAATTTAAACACCAATGAAATCGGCAGTGCTGTTATTTTACCTTCCAGCTACATAGGTAGCCCACGAAACATGCAAGAATACATACAGGATGCAATGACTTATGTACGTCATTACGGTCGTCCAGATTTGTTTATAACATTTATGTGTAATCCAAATTGGTAGGATTGGTAGGTCACGATATTACTGCACGAGTGTTTAAACAGAAGTTGAAATCTTTGATTGATTTTATAGTAAAATATTCAGTTTTTGGCAAAACGTGTTGTTGGTTGTATTCAATTGAGTGGCAGAAACGAGGCTTATCTCATGCTCACATTTTAATTTGGCTTGAAGATAAAATTCGTCCAGAGGAAATTGATCAAATTATTTCAGCCGAAATTCCAGCTTCTTCAATTGATCAAGAATTATTTAATATTGTTACAAGTCATATGATTCATGGACCGTGTGGAGCGTTTAACATGACATCACCATGCATGGAAAATGGGAAATGTAAGAAACATTTTCCTAAGAAATTCACAAATGATACCATTAATGATATTGATGGTTATCCATTGTATCGCCGCAGAAACGCTGATAATGGTGGTCATACATATAAAATGAGAACTTCAAATTCTAACCAATTAGAAATTGACAATCAATGGGTAGTACCACACTCACCACTACTCTCCAAAATGTACAAGGCTCATATTAATGTTGAGCTTTGCAGTTCTGTGAAATCCATCAAGTATATTTGCAAGTACGTTAATAAGGGCAGTGATTTGGCCGTATTTGGAGTACAAAATATAAACGAAAATGATGAAATAGCACGCTACCAAATGGGTAGATACATTAGCTGCAATGAAGCTATCTGGCGCATACTTAGCTTCCACATACACCACAGAGAACCTGCTATACAACATCTTGCAGTGCATCTTAAAAATGGACAACGTGTGTATTTCACTGAAGAAAATATTCTCCAAAGAGCATGTGAACCACCAAAAACGACACTAACCGAATTTTTCACTCTTTGCCAAAAAACTGATGTGTATGGTCAATTCGCAAAAACACTATTATACACTGATATTCCATGCTATTTTACATGGAACACGTCAGCTAAAAAATGGGAACCACGTAAAATGGGAGAACCACATCCTTCAATTGCAGGCATATTTAAAGCTAAGACACTGGGACGACTTTTACTGTACATCCAAAACAACGTGAATGCTTTTTTCAGCGTTTATTGTTGGTGAATGTTCCTGGACCAATCTGTTTTCAACTTTTACGAACAGTTAATGGCCAAGTGTTCAGTACGTATAAAGATGCATGTCACGCGTTGCAACTTTTAGAAGATGACAACCATTGGGATCTGACACTTGCTGATGCTGCTTTAACGTCCTCGCCGAGTAATATTCGTCAACTATTTGCCATTATTTTGACGACATGTTTTCCAACACAGTCATCTACATTGTGGGAAAAATATAAGAACTACATGACTGAAGATATACTCTACCGACATAAACAAATAAACCACTCTCCAAACTTAGACTTCACACAAGATATGTATAACGAAGCTTTAATAATGATTGAAGATTTATGTATTATGATCTCAAATTCACCACTTAGTCATTATGGTATTCCATCTCCTAATCGCCCAGCTACAGACATAGTAAATAGTGATTTGCAGCGAGAAGAACAATTTAATAATCGTGATTTAAATACATTTGTTACTAACAATGAACCATTATTAACTGACGAGCAGAAGAACATATGCAATCGAATTATGTTGGCTGTTGATGCCAAACAAGGCGGTTTTTTCTATTTAGATGCACCAGATGGGACCGGTAAAACATATTTGTTATCTTTCATCCTTGCGAAACTACGGTCACCACAAAAAATTGCATTAGCAGTTGCATCATCAGGCATAGCTGCTACTTTGTTGGATGGTGGGCGGACAGCACATTCTGCTTTCAAGCTACCATTAGATATTCATAACAATCCAAATGCAATGTGTAATATCAAAAAAAGAAGCGGAATGGCAGCAGTGTTACGGAAGACTTCGATCATAATTTGGGATGAGTGTACTATGGCTCATAAGCTCGAAGCATTAAATAGGACTATGCAGGATTTAAACAATAGTGACAGACTTTTCGGTGGTGTACTATCTGGTGATTTCCGGCAAACGTTGACAGTTATTCCTCGCTCTACTTTTGCAGATGAAATTAATGCATGTCTAAAACAATCAATTTTATGGAGAAATGTTGAAACACTCAGACTGACAAAAAACATGCGAGTACAACTCCAAAATGATCCAATAGCACAAGAATTTTCTAAACAATTACTGGCTCTTGGAAACGGTGAAATAGAATTTCATCAAGATACTCAACATATTAGATTTCCAGATAATTTCTGTACTGTTGTTCAAACTAAAAATGAACTGATTGAGAGTGTCTTCCCAGACATACTAAATAACTATTTAAATCATGACTGGCTTAGTAATCGTGCAATTTTGGCAGCGAAAAATGTTGATGTTGATCTGATTAACTACCAGATACAACAATTATTACCAGGTGATTTAATGTCATTTAAGTCTATTGATGCTACTGTAAAAGAAAACGAGGCAGTGAATTTCCCAATTGAAATTTTAAATTCTTTAGACATATCAGGAATGCCACCACACAATCTTCGATTGAAAATTGGATCACCGATTATTATACTGTGTAATTTAAACCCTCCTAAACTATGCAACGGTACACGTTTGGTGATCAAAAGAATCACTGGAAATGTTCTTGAAGCAAATATTTTGACAGGAAAGTTTAAAGGAGAAATTGTTTTGTTACCACGTACTCCGATGATACCATCCAATTCTCCCATACCATTTAAAAGACTACAGTTTCCCATTCGCTTAGCTTTCGCGATGACTATAAATAAATCTCAAGGCCAAAAAATGTCTATTTGCGGCTTAGACTTGAAAAATCCATGTTTCTCTCATGGGCAATTATACGTGGCGTGTTCACGAGTAGGAAGACCATCAAGTTTATTTGTATTAACAAAGGACCGATTGACCAAAAATATTGCATATCGATTGGCGCTTCATTGAACATCAACTGTGATGTATTACGATTAAAGATATTTAGAGTATATATATCAAATTAAAATATTTAAAGTATTTATTAAATAAATGTTATTAAAATGTTACGTTAATTTGTGTTAAATTTTGTCTTTCAAATCCTGCTTAAATCACTCAGCCACAGCAACGCGTGGCCGGGTCTGCTAGTCTTATACAAATAAAATTTCTTAACCTACACAGAAAACACTATTAACCCTTTGAGGCGCAACCCTTTCCCAATGGTGTAAAAAGGGCGGCCGTTGCCATCGCTCGACTTAACTACCAGCAAGATGGCGGACGATCGAAACGTTCATCGCGCGCCACAGACCTAGAGACCCTTTTTTGCTGTGCCGCACAGCCAGCTGTCGTATAAAAAAGGTGTCTAGATCTGTGGCGCACGATGAACGTTTCGATCGTCCGCCATCTTGCTGGTAGTCAATTCGAGCGATGGCAACGGCTGCCCTTTTTTCAGCATTGGTCAATCTATCCAGCTGTTATCGCATTCTTCCATTTTTCAGCAGATGTCAGTGCTGTTAAAAATAAGAGACAATTTTTTTTTTGCGGGAAATGACGTGCTTAAAAAGTAAAGGATTCTCGTGGAGCTATGTCACCCGCAACTATTTTTATCGAAATCGAATCTATTCTTCGTGACTGGCAACAGTCAAAACGTCAGAGTTGGGTGTTCCCAGAGCGAGAACACTGCGCGTTAAAGGGTTAAACGGATTTCGCAACAATAATAGGTTTTTAAAAAATTTTTGTGACATGGTTGCTCACCGTCAGGTAAAATATCGACGAACTTGAAATTTTTTATGTTTCCTAAGTAATACTGTAGAGGCTGGATGTCTCTCATGACTTTGACAGGTGCCCAGTTTTTCATTGGACTGCCTTCTTCATCGCACCAGCTTAAAACGCATTCTGAATCAGGTGGTACTAGAAATTTGAAAATTGTAAAAGTAAATGGAAAGTACCTTTGAGAAAGTTTTGAAAAAATGTAGTGTATAATTTATTAAAATCCCGATTTAACTTATGCAGTCAGTTTTTAGATGTGATGAAGAATAATTGCGCGTTAATGTAACAGTTTTTTCTTATACATAATAACGAAAAGCTGTTTCTGCGTTTCTTGTTTGATTGGTGTTCGAATTCATAATGTTAGAAAGATCGGAGTGAAAATTTGAACAAATATTAGTTAATCTGGAAAGTAATGTCGTTTTTCACAGCAAATTTAAATAAATAAATTTTCAACAATTAATTACAAACAAGCTGTGTCCAAACGTATACGTTTCGACAGAATTCATATAGAATTCATATTAATTCATTTTAAAGCAAGAATTTTATGGATAATAACATTTTCATTCAAGAAAGATCGCCATGATCCCTTTTTTGACATATCGACCCAGGACGATATTCAAAATGTCCTAAAATTAAAATTTACGCATCCATGAGTTTTGCATTTGGCAGCAAGAATTTTATGGATGTTTCTTTTTTTCTTTGAGATCACGCAGTGTATGCTAAAGGGGTGTTTGGATTCCTACCACCCACAGGCTACGAATTTCGGAAAATACTGTCTAATCTAGCACGTATGTTAAAAATTTCACATCCACGCCAAATTTTGTATAATTAGATTCTGCAGTTTAGTCTGGGCGAAATACTGACATATGAAAAAACTACATTGCTTTTCATGAACCCAATATGCTTAAAAAATGAATAACAAATAATGTCAGCTTAAAATATCTGAAAATCCATCCTTTCCCCGATTTTGGAGCGTTCTTTCGCAATTTTCTCATCGTTTTTTCGCAATTTTCCAGAAAGCTTCTCCAATATTCTACAGAGTGAAAAAGTTAGATATCGTAAGCGAAATTGACGTACTTTTGACGTCACAGATTTGAAAATGTGCTATAAATCCAATTATGATTGCAGGCTTTGGTATAAAACGTATATCACTTGTAAAATAATTCCGAAAATTCTCATTTTGAATCACTGTAATTTTTCGGTTTGTAAAAAGCCCCCAACATAGTCATTTTCTTCCTAACTCGAAGTATTGTCTCCTATATGTGAATTGCTAAACATTTCATATTTTATTTTCATTTCGTTGGATGAATTTTTTTCTAAGAATCTAGCATCTAAAAAATTGCTTTTATTTCTTAGAATGAAACTTAGCAGCAAGTTTATAAAAAACTTTAATTATTATGTACAGAAGATCTGCTGATTATCTTCATTACTAATTATTAATATATCACTCAAAAAGCACGGGCTCCATAAAATTAACTCAATTTTTAAGTAAGCTCCTGTTTTTGAAGACAAATCTCTCGTGTTTATTAATTATAAACATTTTCCTACACAATTCTATGCTTTATTTTTTCACCTATCTATTTTCACCGTGAAACTAAATTATTTTTAAACATCGGAATTTTCTTTTTGAACAAGTAAAGAATATAGGTATAAAACGTATTCTAAAATATAAGCTATTAACATTTAAATGGGGTATTATGTATTCCATATTTCGATTTTTAAAAATCTCTTTTTCCAAAACAAAATGTATTTCGAAAGAAAAAAAAAAAATACAACAAAACTTACTTAGTGCAACATAGAATTCACACATCTGGCTGTCGAAAGGATAATATTGGAAGTTCATGTGGCACGAACATCGAAATAAATATCTTAAAATATAAAAGCAAATATAATTTCTACAACAACAAAATTATAGTACAAACATAAATCTTATAAATTCTGAATCCATTGGATTTACATTCTCTAAAAATTCCATTGAAATTCGGAAAGAGTTTGGAAATATCTATCTGTTCATAAACAGTGTTCTAACTGGATGACTTAGAAGAAGACTGACTCAATCATTCTGACTGACTCATTCCTGGCACCAGAACGCATATACAAGCTGATCACTTTAACCCTTTGAGGCGCAATCTTTCCAATGCTGACAAAAGGGCAGCCGTTGCCATCGCTCGACTTAACTACCAGCAAGATGGCGACGATCGAAACGTTCATCGCGTGCCACAAATCCAGAGACCCTTTTTTGACGACAGCTGGCTGTGCCGTGCCACAAATCCAGAGACCCTTTTTTGACGACAGCTGGCTGTGCCGTGCCACAAATCCAGAGACCCTTTTTGACGACAGCTGGCTGTGCCGGCACAGCCAGCTGTCGTCAAAAAAGGGTCTCTGGATTTGTGGCACGCGATGAACGTTTCGATCGTCGCCATCTTGCTGGTAGTTAAGTCGAGATATGGCAACGGCTGCCCTTTTTTCAGCATTGGGCAATCTATGCAGCTGTTCTCGCATTCTTCCATTTTTCGGCAGATGTCAGTGCTGTTAAAAATAATCGTGACCATTATTTTACAGGAAATGACGTGCTTAAAATGTAAAGGATTTTCGTGGAGCTATGTCACCCGCAACTATGTTTATAGAAATCTAATCTATTCTTCGTGACAGGCAACAGTCAAAACGTCAGAGTTTGGTGTTCCCAGAGCGGGAACACTGCGCGTTAAAGGGTTAAGTGCGGGAGACAATTTTCAAAACTGTTGGATTGTTACACCTTTATGTATGAGGTAAAACAAAAATGGAGACATACAATGTTACTTAATACTATGATAATTTATTTTTGAAAAACATAATTCAATTCAAACTTTTTACGTTATCGCTCCTTTACAGCCAATGTTGAATGTATTCACGCGAACATGGGGCTTTTCCCGAGAATTCCTGCACAAATCGATGAATTAAAACAAATCATAACTGAAGAAATCTCGCCAATAACACAAACAACGTTGCGAAGTGTGTCAATAAGCTTCTTTCGACGTGTTCATGTTTGGATTCAAAATAGCGGCAAACATTTTCAATATTTTTTTGTAAGGAATGATTTGTTGTAAAAATTTGAATTTGTTGAAAAAAATTTAATTAAATTATAATTTTCAAAAATTTTGAATTAAATTATATTTTTCAAAAATATAATTATGGCAGGATTCAGTAACATTGCGCGTCTCTATTTTATGTTTTACTTTACAAATAAATATGTAACAGTCCAACAGTGCTGGAAATTGTCTCCTACACTCAAACAAGATTCAAAAACTTATATTTCAGTGGCAGAATAGCTGCCAGATCCGTCATATTTAAGGGTAGTAAGAAACACCAAAGATTACTTTTACAAATTGATCTCTCTGTATTATTTTGCCAATGAGACACAATTTTAAAATTTCCTGAATGTTTTATGTGTTCGTCGTTTGTAAGAGTACACAACATGCAGCTTCTGCAGAAGAAGTCCGGGATTTTACAGTCACTGACAAAATATGTTTTTATTTTAAACCCGGTTCCTCATACTTTAACCAGTGAAGCACTTGTCCTCGCGAAAGTAACAAGTGCTACGCGAAAAAATATCTTGTTGATTTATTCTCCAATTCATCGGACTCAATTGCACGCGAGGTGCTGCGAAAAAATTCAATGACCCTCAGAGTACTCCACCGTAGAAAAAGTTTGAGAAGCCTCGTAACTTTTCACTTTTAACACCGTAGAAAAGTTGAGAGCCTCGTAAACGATGTAAAATCGTTTGCATCATATGGCCTTAAGCCATAAAAAAATCTAAATCATTACTTTTCCTTAAATGAAAAATAAAACTTTTTAAAAACGTAACAGATTTACAATAGATGTTATTGATTACTTCACTAATATAAAACAACAACAACAACAAATACACACACGCGCGCGCACAAAAACAACAAACAAAATTTTAGCAGCTGTAGAATTTTTACTATATCGATACATACCCCTTTTTACAATATTGCCATTAAGTATACACTTCAATGAAAATTCTGGTTTTTGTAATTTTTTTTTTTTTTTTTTTGAGAAAAAGAAGACAAACTTACCGTTTAGTGATTGAGATTTTACCGTCTGAATACACTTTCAGAATAATAACTGGAGCAGAGCTTTTAAAGAGTTCGATAGATTTTGCAGTTTCGAAAAATATGCTTGGCTGCCAAAAATATTCCAAACATTCCTTGGGTAGAAACACAGGAGTCGTAGGATCTAGTGAATCGTTTACCGTAATCCTAGGATCTCTCCAAAAAGCAGTGTAGAAGGCATGCAGGAGGTAATCCTGAAAATAATGTAAAATTGCACTTAGCCAATGCTTAACCCTTTGTGGCGCAACCCTTTCCCAATGCTGAAAAAAGGGCAGCCGTTGCCATCGCTCGACTTAACTACCAGCAAGATGGCGGACGATCGGCACAGCCAGCTGTCGTCACAAAAGGGTCTGCGTCACATATGTAGGGACGCTGATTTGACGCACTGGCTGTTCGATCGTCCGCCATCTTGCTGGTAGTTAAGTCGAGCGATGGCAACGGTTGCCCTTTTTTCAGCATTGGGCAATCCATCGAGCTGTTCTCCCATTCTTCCATTTTTCAGCAGATGTCAGTGCTGTTAAAAATAACCGAGACAATTTTTTGACGGGAAAGGACGTGCTAAAAAGTAAAGGATTCTCGTGAAGCTATGTCACCCGCAACTATTTTAATAGAAATCAAATCTATTCTTCGTGACTTTCAACAGTCAAAACGTCAGAGTTTGGTATTCCCAGAGCGGGAACATTGCGCGTTAAAGGGTTAAACAGAAAGTTTCATAGATTATTGCAAATCCGAAGAAGTATAAACGTAATAAAAACACTTAAAAGAACTGGTGTTAAAAGGTTAAAAAAAAAACTTTGTAAATAGCAAGAGCATATATAAAATGAAACAGCACTGATTGTTTCGGGGAGTACAAAGGGTGCATCCTGCTTCAGCTGTAAAATGCTTCTCTTTCCACGCACGCAGAAAGCGAGAGAACAATAGAGTAAACAGAAAAGGCAAAGGAAGTAATTCAGAGATGAATACAGCAGTTTTTATACGAAGCTCATCTCTCACTTTATGTATTTCTAAATAACGGTATGGTTTCTAAATAAAGCTCCTGAGACACTTTTGTGGTATATTTTTGCCTTGATCCTTGATTGCGTGCCTACATGACTAATATCTTTCAGAATTTTCTGATTCCTGAAATGTTTTTTTTTTTTTTTTTTAAATACTCTTAGGTCTTCGCAGATCAATTTCTGAGTCTAAAATGCTTCTAAGTTCACCCTATTTCTCACAATGCCTCAAATGCCTTCATTGACATTTTCTATGTTCACAATACTCTACCCAACTGAGCGTGCAATGCTTGAAATCAGAATTTGAAGCTTCCTCTTTCTCTTCTTTCCATACAAGCCGAAATGCGCTTATTCCGGCGTAGTTTAACCTAGAATGAAACAAATTTAGAAAAAAACAAAAAACCATTGGTAGTTAAATTCGCAGTCCATTTTCGGTAGGTATGACTTTTCATCGTCAGTGCAAGACCATTGACGCATGACTTCGCATCATGAGTGCAAAAATGAAAAAGGCTCTGCATTCACGAATAGATGATGGTAAGTCATAACAAACGGAACAGGTCTGCGGATTTTATTACCATCGGTCTTTTTCTTACGCTATTTCTTTCTAGGTTAAGTATTTTAAACCAAACTACGAATTTTATTATAAAGCTGGATACCGTTGGAGAACGTGGTAATGTTGATGTTGTGGTACACAGTGGTTTCACTATAAATTGAAATTGATATTTTCAACCTTTTTACTCATACCTAAACATTAATCTATGATAACAGCTTAATCGGATAATCCATTTCAAGTATTGAATGCGATGACTCTCCCAAATGAACAAAATTTCACCAATTCCATAACATTTTATCAAGTACTTCAGGGCCCTATCAGCTTCATGTGTAGGTGCATGTACTGTGTGTGTACTACATATTTTTTCTATGAATAAAGCTCGTAGATTACTAAGTTAGCATAGCAGAATAATTTTGTCTTTACCATATTTTCCTCATTAATTTCTCCAATATCCAAGATATGAAACCTGTTGAAAACTCTCACAGACGAATCTGGAAAAAAAGTAGGGATATTCTAATTTAATAAAGAAAATTAAAGCACTTTAAATTTAAGTACAGGGTGGTCTAAAAAAACTTCCCCTATATATGAGTATCTAGTGGCCGAACCGTTCAACTAATCGAAATGAAAGTTTAGATATAATTATATGAATGTATGGGATCCAGATTGTGATGATTTAAAACAATAAACCTCTCACAGTTACGGTTACAGTGACAAAATTTCGAAACTTTTGAATGGCAACACCCACTTTTTTCATGCGCAAATTAATCTAAGCATAGAAAAATCATATATGGCGTTAGAACGAGACATGTATGACGTAAATTAGCGTATAAAGTAGCGTATAACGTAAATTATTTATGCACTTTGCATAATTCACTGGGCTAGGCAGTAAAAGCACCCAGGGGCGTAGCCAGAAATTTTTCATGGGGGTGGTTACGACAACTGCAACTCATATATATGTATACATATGTGTGATAATGTAGTGAAGAATATACATTTTGAATGGCAAAAAATTTCTCATGGGGAGGGGTTATGACCCCCTAACCGCCCCCCACCCCACCCTTGGCTACGCCCCTGAAAGCACCAATCACAGAACACTCTTGCAAAGCACTGCTTGTGATATAAGCAGTGTGGGAAGATAGCTTCTTCATGTTCCTGCTAATCCGTCTCGTTTCGTGCGAAGAAGATGACACTTTAAACAACGAAGTGAATTGATAAAGCTTTTTTATCTGAGCGGAGAAAATGCTGCCGAAGCATTGCGAGTTCATCGTCGAAATCATAAGCTAAAACAAGGCTATGTTCCGTAAAATAAGTACGTAATTTGGTAAAGAAATTTGAAGAAACGGGATGCACATGTGATAGACCGCTATCCGGACGACCCCGTGTTCCTGTTGAAGTTGTTGCGGATGTTCATAATACGATTACGGGTCCATTACAAACAGCAAGAAGTGTTTCCCGCAATTTCGATGTACCGAAAGCCACAGTTCTCCAAAATCTGCGCTCTGTTTTGCGGATGTGTCCTTATCGATTCCAGCGCGTCCAGGTGTTGGCACCTGGCAGGCACGTGCCAACAGGGGGGGCAGGGGTTTTATCGCCCCCTCGGTAAATGAGTAGAAGGGGCGAAGTATATAATTCGCCCCCTCTGTATTTTAGCCCCCTCAATACTTTTCTTCAGGATGGGGGGAGACATTTTTCCAGCCCTTCCTCTCAAGAAAACGGTTATTTAAACAAACTATAATGAGGCATAAACGAAAATTTTACTAGCTCAAACGGAAGGGGGGGGTGTGAAATAGCTGCCACCACCATCCCCTTCCGCACGAAGAAAACTTATTTTAACCCATTTGTGACCAGATATTTTTCCGACTTTTCCCGATTTTTGCTAATCCAGCAAATAACAGCTAAATTTCTGATGTCAACTTCTTGAAAAGGGGTGATTTCTTTTAAAATCATTACGTATAAAAATTGAAATGTCAGCATCCTATTTGGTCATATAGAAATATTTTGTGGAATTGAGGTTCAATACTCGTGAATAAAGGTTAGGAAAAATAAATAACGTTTTCGACTGATAGCGAAAATGCCGTCCCAAAAAAGGGACGCTAGGCATAAATGAGTTAAGCAAGCTATTGAGATACAAAAAAAAAAAAAAAAAAAATCGGTAAATTAAGTTTACATGAAACTGATACAGGAAATTTGGCTTACACTCGAATACTTTTTTGAGAGGGTGTACAGACGAGGTTAAAAAAGATTGAATTGAAGCCGATTATTTATAAAAATTGGCGGGGGGGGGGGGGTCAAAATAGCTGCCCCGTCTCTGAAGAAAATGATTATTGTAGTTGAGCTATAGAAGTACAAACAAAAATTTTCCTGGTACCAAGGATGACACCTTTTATTTTAAAAACATTTGTTGGTGGAGGGGAGTGAGGGGCTGGTGAAATGACTGCCCCCCCTCCCGATGTCGGAAAAAATCGTTCGCCCCCCCACTTTCCAAGAAGTTGGCATGTCCCTGGCACCTGGAAACAACCAACAGCATGTCGACTTTGCGAATTTTTTCCTAATCAGATATGAAGATAGCAGGTGGCCGCTGCGGATATTATGGAGGGATAAGGCACTTTTCACCCTGACAGGGAACGTAAACTCGAAGAACTGCGTTCATTCGGCCGAAGAAAATCCTCACGGTGTGGCACCAGTGCTTTTATACGACAGACACGTGACTGTGTGGTGCGGCGTCGCAGGGACATTCACTCTGGGTCCTTACTTCGTCGAAGAAATCACATCCAGTGACATGCAAACGTGCTCCGGCACAGGTCTTCGGTATAAAGCAATGTTGGAGAATTACGTAATTCCAGAATTGCTGCAGTGATATGTCATTAATGACATAGTAGGGATGCAAGATGGGGCTCCTCCACACATTGCCATAAGTGTTCGCCAAGTGCTGCAACAGCATTTTGGTGATAGAGTCATCGCGCGTACCTTTGCAGTTTCGTGGCCACCTCGTTCCTCCGACCTCACTCCGATGGTTTTCTGGTTCTGGGGTTATCTGAAATCAAAGGTGTACGCATCAAATTCCCGGAATTTGTCAGACTTGAAAGATGCCATAAAACGGGAAGTTCTACAAATTCCTCCTGCCATGATACGTTCGCCGTTGTTATCGACAATCTCCCGCATGCAATGCGTTATTATCTGCGAAGGGAGCCACGTTGAAAACTTGTAATTCGAATAAAAGTCTTTCTCCCTCTCCTTCCTTTTGTTATCTTTGGTTCTTTACGATGCTATTCTTTGCAAATATTTTACGCAGCCAATTTATGGTGTCTCGTTCCAACGCCATTTAAGGTTTTTACACGCTCTGATCAATTTGCGCACGAAAAAAGTGGGTGTTGACATTCGAAAATTTCGAAATTTTGTCACTGTAACCGTAACTGCGAAAGGCTTATTGTTTTAAATCATCACAATCTGGACCTCATACATTCAAACATATATCTAAACGTTCATTTCGATTGGTTGAACGGTGCGGCCACTAGGGACTCATATATAGGGGAAGTTTCTTTTAGACCACCCTGTACTTTCCGCAAATTAATAATAACTAGATTATTACCGTCAAATTTTGACAGTAAACAAAATGATGGTTCTACAAAATATATTCAGAACCTCATTAAAGTATTAAAAATTTTATGAAAAATTTGTTAGTAATACTAGGAAGAAATGAAAACCCTTTTGCACTCGGAGGAAAGTCGTACTAACACAAAAAGGAACCAAAATCTTTTCGATTACTTTTGCTTTCCTCATTTTCATTGAGCATGGGGTATATAAGTAAATTAAGTGTATGTTTTAACAAGACTAGGGGCCAAGGCCCCTAGACTCGCTACGCTCACTTTTCGTATGAATCATTCGGCCCCTGATAAGGCGTATTCGTAAAAAGACATAATTTCAATAGGAAAAACCCAAATATTGGATCAGATAGAATGTTACTGAGCTACACGTTGCTTGTTTCTTGCATGTTCATTGATACATAAAAATTTAGACTTCACACTACAGCAGACCACTCCCCCATATCACGGTAGATATTTTTTTTTTTATAGGAATCCGTGTTCTACGGGTCCTGAGCTATACTCCACCTGGAGTGCGGACTCTGCGTATAATATCTGGAAAAATTATTTTCATTCCTCAGAAACACAATGATATTTAATGTTGCCATTCAAAAGTTATATTAATTAGGAGTTAAAGTGTAATAAAATCTGAACATCTGTTTCTGCTGTATTTTTAGCTATGTAAAACCTACTGGACACCTTGCGTATTTGCCACCCATGGCGATTTTTCATTACTTGGCGACTTGCGTATATGTATAGTTAATAATTAGCTCTAAGAAAACAGTACTTCACATGTTTTCTTTGATAAAAACTACGAAACAGTTAGGATACCTTGCCACTAATGGCGACTTTTCATTATTTGGCGATTTACACATGCTCACAACCTATAATTACTGCTCATGCAAGGTTCCCGGAAAATCGTTATCCATATTTTCATATACATAATCCTTTGCAGGTTGGCGTATTGAGCACCACGAATTATATCATCTCGCCGCGCTGGCCAATAGGCATAGTTAACGCCACCAAATATGTCTACTGGTAGCAAATAATTCAGCTGGACCGAACCGCCTTTAAAATAATCTGTACTTTAATTATTTTTCATTTTCAAGAACTGGGTTCCAGCATTCTGGAACTCGAAGCTAGATTCACACTGCTTGGGAAGATGCTATTTTGCCAGATCATTCTTAATGCCAAGATGGTGCTTTTAAAATCAGTTACAATTAATTATTCTGTTTTGGAAAAACGAATAGTCGCTAGTTCTTAACTCCTGTTGTCTAAGCGAACTTACTATTTGAAAATTGTCAACTTTGTGTAACACACTATGAGTTATTTAATTCATATACTTTTTAATTTGGCTTAAAATGGGTGTAATTCTACTTCATGATTGTCCATTTCACGCGATTCTACATACTTGGAATTGCTTTGGTACAAATGAATGAATGATTTTTTGCCAAATCTGGCAACCATTATGTTTATTTTTTCAGTTTTTTTATTAATATCTTCTAAAATAATTCGATTTTCGAAATTTAAGTCAGCTTATCAGGTTCCTCGGAATTTTTAGAATCTGTGGTCACCTTAGTCGAAACTCAAATCCCCGCGGTTAGGGTTGCCAGGTTGCCAAACCAAATAGCCGGACAGACCAGCCAGTTTGGCCGGACATTTGGGTAAAAAGGCCGGACAGCCTACAATATTGATAGGGATGGGCGCGAGACGAAAAATTGGCGTCTCGCGTCTCGCAAAACATCCGAAAAGCTTGTCTCGTCTCGCAAAAATCCCTATATCATAATGTTAAAAATGTTTGTCTCGTCTCGCAAAAAAGCTGTAAATCTCTGTCTCGTCTCGCGTCCATCCCTAAATATTGAGGATTTTGTCTCACAATTCTTTTGTTGTACCTATTAATACTATGTAAAATCAAGCTTTTTTGATTATTACCATGAATCTTGTTAAATTATAATGAAATATAAATAACATCGAATGCCGAATCTGTTCAAGTACTTTATTACTAATCAGCCAAATTCACCAGTAAAAAAGCCTAACAAAAGCCGGACACCGTTCAGTTTGGCCGGACACGCAATCAAAAAGCCTAACTATGTCCGGCTTTATCCGGACACCTGGCAACGCTACCCGCGGTTTAGGAGGAGATAGCTCAAAAAGCTGCGACAGTGGCAACAGCGGCCTTTACATTTTTAGAATAGAGAGATACATTCCGACTACAATAAATTCTAAAATTGTAACTGCGTTTTGAAGTTTTACTAATTGAACTTGTGTAAAGGATCAGTATAAAATGCATGTATTAAGGAAAGCTATAATTTTGCTATGAATTATTTTTTCATTTTTTTTGGTCACATATGTTAACCAATTGGGATTATGCATGTAAGATCTGTTTATATTTATGTGGATATTGTAAAAGTACCTGTTCTCATCATGGCCGAGTGAATAAAGACGCTGAACATGGTAGATTGGTGAAGTTTGAAGTTCCCGGGTTCGGGCCTATCGCGCGGATATCGATCTAACGATCTAGAGTTTGCAGTGGCTTTCTCAATATAACGTGAATACACGTTAGAACCCCCTTTAAAATTCCTTCTCCAAGGCATCCCTCTTTAGGCAGATGTCTGTCGAGTTGCCTTAATTGAAAAGTATCTATTAAGGATTTCATGCATGCATGCATAGGATATACAGGAACACTTAAATTAGATTAAAGAGTTTTATTAATAAGTGATCATGAGTTTAATTAATAATCTTACTAAAGGTTAATATATGCTGGCTTTTATAAGTAGATTTCTCTCTATTTTATTCTACAAACGGGATTGATCAAGACTGTCTTTCTGTTTGATTCCAGCTTGAATGTGCGTAAGAAAATTATGCTCTCTTAGACAGTACAAACGTTTTTTTAAGGAAATTATTACAGAATTATTTTATTTGATTCATTCGTACTCTTGTCTAAAACCTATACACACGAGTACGTTTATGTAAATTCTCCGGAAACACTAATTCCAATAAACATTACATATTTGAACAAAGTAAATTTATATGAAAACTTTTTATTTGTGTTCTAATACAGAGATGGAACTAGATTGACTGTTACGTTAAATAATATTTAATAGCAAGGTATTGCCTAACTTTTTTGAAAATAATTAAAAGTAATAAAAGATGTTCCAGTAGCATCAAAACAAAAACGAGCAGACCCTTGAAAATGATTGGTGACAATTTTATTACAAGAACATTAATTACAAATGACGTCTATCATGTATATCTTTATCGGCATGTTTACTGTATTTACTGGCGAATCTTTCGAAATCAATATAAGGAAAAAAGTGCCTCTTAAACTCAGTTTTCTATAATTTTGAAAATATTACCTTTATTTGGGGATTCGAATAATTTATAATCCTTTGACATGACACTCGTGCACAGTTCAGCATAAGAATTACTGAAATAAAAAAAGGACATTTATTACCTACTGCACGTGAACGCCAGATATGGTGAAAACGTTTTATTGCTCAGAAGAAGTGTAAAGGAAAAAAGAAACAAAAAACACCACGGTGAAAGAAAATCATGTTTCTTAACAATATTTTCTTAGTTTAAAGAAATAACTGGCGCTATTTAGTTTAACGTTTTTTTTTTTTTTTTTTTTTTTGTTTTTGGAATTAAACAAACTTTCTTTTAAAAGTCATCAGAAACGAGTTCTGAACGCTGGGAAACTTCTTTCACAAATGATGTAAATATAAAATAAGGGGGGAAGTTTAAAATGCATCATTAAAAAATTACAAGTCTTAACTTCTTTTCTTCTTACAGATTTTTAATTTATGAATCCCTATTTCACGGTAATTAGAAATAGCAAATATATAATAAAACAGTTATTCGATGCACAAATTAATAGCGCTAATAAATAATTATCTCATCAAACAAAATAAATTAGCAAAGCAATTGCTTGTTTTTGAGTTTTGTTCATGTAGCCTTTACGTCTAAAATATGTATATTTAAATTTCAAAATCTTTTAGATTATTCCGTTGTCTGAGCTATTTATATGCTTGAAGATAAAGCCCGTTCTAGAGACGATTTCAAAGGGTACTGGAAAAAAACATTTGACAAAAAAATGTCTACACTTAATGTATTTAGCCTTTGTCCACTTAAAATAAATAACTTCATCTTTTGTTTTTATTATTGTACTACCGAAATAACAATGTTGCCACTTAACTTGTTAATTCTAAATTCAAAGCTTCATGCAAACAAAAGTCAATGTGATTTCGGGAAGCTGAAATTAACATATTTTCAATAACCAATGAGCTTCTCTTATTACTGAGTGCTTTTTAAATTACTTTTTTTAGGAAGATGTTAAATATTGACGTAGGTTTTAACCATGAATAAATTTACCTTTTGCGTATGTGTTCATTTTCCCCTAATACATTCCGCCATGAAAAGCCTGCACGTGATATACAATAGAGTGTATTGATCATTAGGTAGTTCGTGAACTAATACGCGTTAAGCTAGGATCAATAGGCGTCTTCCTTCGCACTTTTTATTTTCTGGCTTTTTATTTTTCTCCAAAGTGAAAAGCGGTGAAAGAAACAAATTATTTTTTCTCTTTGCCCATGCATAAATAACGTGGCAATTCTTGGCGTTTTTAAGAAAAGGCTTCATCAGCTGTTTCTGTAATGGTATATGCGCTTTTTCTGTAAAGAAGGAGGGACCTAAGAAATGTCTAAGAAGGGCTTAGTTTCCTCTAGTTTCCATGCATATATGTCAAAAAACTCCTCTCTCCAATCTATGTCTCAAGATGACTAGTCGTAAGAACGTAAGCATTGCCACACCGGAAAGCAGCATCTATTAACCCTTTGAGGCGCAACCTTTTCCCAATGCTGAAAAAAGGTCAGCCGTTGCCATCGCTCGACTTAACTACCAGCAAGATGGCGGACGATCGAAACGTTCATCGCGCGCCACAGACCTAGACACCCTTTTTTGCTGTGCCGCACAGACAGCTGTCGTCAAAAAAGGGTCTCTAGATCTGTGGCGCGCGATGAACGTTTCGATCGTCCGCCATCTTGCTGGTAGTCAAGTCGAGCGATGGCAACGGCTGCCCTTTTTTCAGCATTGGACAATCTATCCAGCTGTTATCGCATTCTTCCATTTTTCAGCAGATGTCAGTACTGTTAAAAATAACCGAGACAATTTTTTTTGCGGGAAATGACGTGCGGGAACTAAAGGATTCTCGTAGAGCTATGCCACCCGCAACTATTTTTATAGAAATCAGATCTATTCTTCGCGACTGGCAACAGTCAAAACGTCAGAGTTTGGTGTTCCCAGAGCGGGAACACTGGGCGTTAAAGGGTTAAAGAAACTGTGAGTACCACAGGATGTACCTGGAAGTAAACAGAGGCGCAACAGCACATGTGGGGCCAAGCACTCTGCTGGCCATCCACGCCTTTGCGACCACGGGCTCTGGTGTGAGGAAGCAAATGCTCCGGCCAGGTAGTCAGCCTGATTCATGGCCCCCAGTGTTTAGTACCCAAGAAAGCTTGGTCCTCATTTTATCAACCCCCTCAAGGGATGAAAAGCCGAATCAAACTTGCCTAACCCGGGAATAGAATCTTCGATCGTGTCGCACTGAACAATATGCTAATCATTAAACCACTTGGCTTCTATAGGGTGTATCTGGTTGACCAAAATTTCTACATCATCTGACACAGTTATTCAACTATATACGCATATATAGAATAGTGAAAAGGCTAAATTCTATATTAAATATGTCAGGTAGTATTTTACAAGACAGAGTGCGAATGGTGCCAAAATATATTTTGGGGCATTTGAAATGTGCTGATTCTCATGAAAACAAAATTTATGAGTATGCCTACTTATCTTTTTTTTTTTTTTTTGAAAGTATAATATAATAATTTCTAGTGAATATAAAAAATATAATGTAATTAGAGGGCTAGAAATTATAGAATATTTAATCAGGAGTTCAAAGGAACAGTGACTCTTTAAAAAAAATTAACCCCTTCGTCCCTGAATTTTGAATAGAGCAAATAAAAAATCAATGAGTGGTTAAATGTGCTGCACTATATGTAAGTACCTCAAATATGAAATATTATAACATTCAGCCAGTTACCATACTAATCAAAAAATATTCTAATAGAGGCTAACCCGAGGCTATAAGTGAGCAAAATGAGTATTTTTTTCACAGTTATTTCGTATGAAACCTTTTGAAACAATGTGCGTGAAAGCATGAAAATACTTCACACTTCTCATGCATTTTAATTGCAAGCATAGAAATAAGATGAAATGTAAGAAGATGGGTCAAAATTGAGCTTTAGAATTCGCGCTCTGTTTTAATACGTAGATGATTCCACAAAACAAAAACTACTTAAAACAGTAAAAAAGAACATACGCGGAAATTAAATTATGCCTATTTTGTCTGTACGTCAATTAGTACTTAAATTTCTCCGTTCGGTTCTCTTGGATATTGTGATCAAATCACCTCTGATGTCGAATAACAAAACTGACTTTTTACACTAAAAACTTTTTTAAATCTTAGGATTCATAATGTGGATTTCACATAATGTGGAATTTTGTCAAAAAATGTGGATACGTATTTTGACAAAATGAACTGTAAAATTATTTGTAATATGTGCTTTCAACCCAGTTTTATAATTCAGCAAGAGAGAAGTAGCTGTAAGAAAGATATTTTCACTGCATGAGAATTTAAGTTTTTTTTTTTCAAAAATAGCTTGAATAATTTTCGATGATAAATTTCCTTGAATGTTATATTTTTTTCATTTGTCGCTTTTCCTCATAGGACATTGCACAGGTTATAGGAAAATACTTTTAAGGAAACCTAATTATTTTCTCCATACTATTACACATTAGGTAAACATAAATAAAAGCAAAATTTTAACGGAATGATTATTCTTTAAACGAATTTGTGATCCAACTAATAAATTTCGTACAGATACCATGAATAATCCTAAAAATTTAGCAGATAATTTTTATAAATTAAAATATAAAATAAAATAAGTTTTCTTCCAATTGAAAATACCTTTCTTGACGGCTGACTAATAACATGGCACGGACTGTTTTTAGTACAATATAAACTCAATAAATTTATTCACAAAATAAGTAAGTCTATCTTAGTACATTCAATAAGAGTACATTTCTGTAAAAGTTTATATTTAATACTAAATGTGATTAGCTGCTTCCGGTAAAATTAAGTTTTGGGAGAAAAGAGTAAAGATACAAAATAAACTTCACTTACCTTAATGAGGGTCTGATTCTGTTCAACAAAATGTAAAAAAAGGTAAGGCACATAATTACCCATCGTATCATTTTTTTGCTTTAGTTTTGCATAGTCAACATAAATTTTTACGCTTTAATTCTATAAGAGCTACAGAAAATCTTACTTTCCAAAGCCAGACCTCCTGACTTACTGGCACTTAGCACCAGAGAAAATGTTTTATTCGTAAAAGCAAATCGATAAAAACGCCTGTTGCTTGTTTTCAATTTTCCCGATACTTTTTTAGGCAAATCGGAAAAAGTTATTTAGAATAAATATAATAAAAGTACATTTAAAACAAGACTAATGGATTTTTTTCCCCATGATACGTATTAAATTTATGGAATGAATGACTTACTAAAGAAAGTAAAATATACATTAACATATTTCTAGATAGTGTGGTTTCAGTTAAAATTCATTTTAAAAGACTGAAGTAAGTTAATGTGATGCTTAATGGTTCTCGAAGTTTTTCCATTTTGTAAAAATTATCAAGCCAAAAAATAAGTTTATAGTTAATTATTAAAAACCAGATTTTAAATAAAATACTGAATACAGGTAAACATTCTAATGTGCAGAAAATAAAATAAAACTTTTCAAAAGGCAACATTTTAACTTTATTATTTATAATGATTTAAGGTAAAAACAGAGTATAAGTTGATAAGTTAGCTATGACCAGCGGAATTTTTAAAAATTCGGCAAATAACAAAGTTTCCCAAAAAAATTCAGCATAAGGTTCATAATGTTTTTTTCATGATAGATATATTCCATCATTAAGTATTTTTTAGGTGTTAACAATTGAAAAACAGGCACTGTGTCCAAATTTTCTGGACCGACACCACATTTTACTTATAAATTCGTTGAAAAAAATTGCCGATAACGATATTTTACATGTTTCAGTGGTAATAAACCTACAACTCTATTTATTCTGGGCAGCTTTATCAACGAGAGCTCTCTTATGGTGGATTTCGGGTACGCTGCTGCATTTTTATATTTAAAATAAGTGAAACAATTCTAATAGTTTAATGAAAATTTTTTATTATATTATTAGCACAACAAATATTATGGCTTTCATGCTCAAAATTTTAAATAAACTAAAAAATGATATTCATAATTATTAATATTATTTTCAATATTTTTATAATTAATAATTATTATACTCCTCAAAACGGAACGGTACAAAAATCCTATGTTCTCAAATTATTTGATGATGATAATATTTATTAAAATAAACATTTTGATATCTAATGTTTTAAAAATAAAATACTTAAACCGCAGGACCAACCTAATTCGAGTTTACGGGAGTTTAAATTTTTAAGTCACTGACGAAAAGTTAATTTCTTGTTTAATGCACAAATAGGAAAAGGAAAAAATAGTTTTTACACACGGTTTCTGTTTATATTAGAGATGAGACGGGCTCAGCCCGAGCCCGAAAGCCCGAGCCCGAGCCCGGGCCCGAACCGGGCTCGGGCTCTGTAATTCACAATTGCGTTCGGGCTCGGGCGGGCTCGGGCTCGTGAAAAATTTCTCTTTTATTGAACATACTCCTTGAAACAGACTTTAAAAAGTGATTCATGAGGAAAATAAAAGTACATAAAAAACATTATATAAAGATTCATTAAAACATTTATATAATACATGAAAAAAATAGCAGCACGGCCGCCTAGAAGGTGCGTGAAGCTCTTTGGGTATTTCAGAACGGCGGCTTATATTACTTAGTTAGTCATGAGAGCGGACATTATTTCATAAACATAGATATAAAGAATTAGAAAGTGCATTAAAAATTTGCAACTATATTTGTCTTTAATTTGCACAAACTGCAAAATTTATTGTATTCTATCAAAGAATTACTTCTTTGAATTTTATTTATCTTATCTGAAATTTCGGGCTCGGGCGGGCTCGGGCTTCAAAAAATGAGCCCGAACTCATCTCTAGTTTATATTAATAATGAAAATTGTTTCCTTTTATTTTTTAATTACAAATATAATCACTATAAAAAATAAAAAGATATATTTAATTCTAAGTGAAATTATTTAATTAGGTCTGAAAGGATTAACTTACTGTCAATCCTTTTATTATTCGTTCATTAAGTTAATTACTCTTGCACATAGTTTTAGTTCATAATGTTCCATACATATTTTCTTTACATAAGAGCCATGCTATTCGCTTACGAATGCCGCAATTAGCTCGCGAGCCGCATTATGGTCACTTACGGGGTGAAGAGAGGGTATGGTGAAGTGCGACCCTTTATGACAAAGGGGAAGAGGAGTTGTCAAAAATACTGAAATAAAGTCACACATCATTCATGGAGAGTCCCTAAAGGGGTTATTGCATGTTTATCAATATCAGTATTTCATTGTCTTCTCCCGAAATATCAAACGCTATCGAGGACAATAACCCCACCCCCCCCTTCTTCCTTTGACAATTTGGATATCGATATCATTCACAAGCCGAATCAAACGTTCTGCGTCAACTTTCTTAATAAAAATTAAAAGCACATTTTAAAGCATAAAATCGATATTTATATAATATAATATGAAAGTGAGCTAGACAGTCATTTTTCCCAGATTATTCCGACTACTTTTCATACGAGCTCATAACTTTGCGGCTCCTGTTTGTGGGAAAAGAATACAAAGCTTGTTTCGGGAAAATGAACGACCAATCATTTGAAAAACAACAGCCATGCGAAAGTTGTTCGATTTAACCCTTTAAGGCGCAGTGTTCCCGCTCTGTGAACATCAAACTCTGACGTTTTGACTGTTGCCAGTCACGAAGAATAGATTTGATTTCTATAAAAATAGTTGCGGGTGACATAGCTCTACGAGAATCCTTTAGTTCCCGCACGTCATTTCCCGCAAAAAAAAATTGTCTGGGTTATTTTTAACAGCACTGACATCTGCTGAAAAATGGAAGAATGCGAGAACAACTTGATAGATTGCCCAATGCTGAAAAAAGGTGCAGCCGTTGCCATCGCTTGACTTAACTACCAGCAAGATGGCGGACGCTCGAAGCGTTCATCGCGTGCCACAAATCTAGAGACCCTTTTTGACGACAGCTGGCTGTGCGGCAGAGTGGTAGTTAAGTCGAGCGATGGCAACGGCTGCCCTTTTTTCAGCATTGGGAAAGGGTTGCGCCTCAAAGGGTTAAGGGATCAAATAAAATTATCATTTTAGAGGCATGTATCGAGATGTTATATAGAATAGAGATTATATTGCATGAAAATTTCGAGAGCGTGCAAAATTTTATTGTTATAGAGTGGTTTATTGTAATTACCCATGTGATCGGCCTATATTGGCAGTGTAATGTGCATAATGAACATAATGCGTAGATACATAATGCTCATTTTAGATGGGAATTGCTCTCATCTTGAGTTACTTTATAGAGTGGTTTGCTCTTTACTCAAATAATCCCTCTATAAACGTAACAGCATCAAGTTGCCGCATACTTCATTTTATACAGAGTGCACCCAATAAATACCGAAGTAACCAGTACTACATACTAAGAACTTCGTTTCAATTTCGCTGTAACGTGAATCCAAAATAGTCCCCTTTCACCTCCACTCAGCATTTACATCGATCATACAAGTTATTCGAAATATCATCGAACTCTGAAAGTCCTGATCGTGATCTCCTTCAATCTGCTGGTCAAGGAACAATGCACTGATTGACTGAGCACTACATATGAAACAATTTTTAGCGTCAATAATAATATGCGTGTTGGAATACCTTCCCTATTTACCTGATTTAGAGTCTGTAGACTTTTTTCTACTTCCGAAAATTAAACGTGCTTTAAAAGGGGAGTGATTCAGTGACAATGAAAGCATCTAACATGCTGTGATCAGCAGACTAAAGGAAGTACACACAATCAAGACTTACAGCATTCTTCCAATAACTTGTATGATCGATGTAACGTTGGAATGGGGGTGCACAGGGAACATTATGAATCCATGTAACTGCGAAATTGAAATAAAGTTCTCAGTTTGGATGTAGTTCTAGCTGTCCCATTACTTATACCTGGCGCACAGTGCCAGCCGAAAAAGTTTCGGAAACGTTAAATTACTGGTGCCACCTTAATTAGAGCATGCAAACAAGGGTAGCCAACTCGTGGCACATTGGATCATTTCAAGTGGCGTATTACATCCCCGCGCTTACTTATTGTTTCAAGACCGATTGAAAACTTTTCAAGTAATTTCGTGCACGTAGGTATTTCATTTAAAAAAAAAAATGTGATCCCAGTTGAAAATTGTACACTCCAAAATAGATTGTCATCAAAGATTGAAATATCTCTGATCTTACCAAATATCTCAAATATTAATTCTTGAATCCCTTCCTCCAAACAGCAATTCCATCTCATGCTTCCACGTTGTTACTTTTCCTCTCCTAAACTGAACCTAAATCTTATTAATGTTTTCCAACTCTATCTATGAACGCAAGGAAGAGAAAATAAAGCTGTATGGCACATCTGGAGTAGTCTGTGAAAAGAACGGGTGCATGATATGCGAAAGGAAGGCCACCTCTGATGTAAATGCAAGTCACTTGATTGACAACCAGCTGGGCATTAGAGTTTTTTAATTTTGGATAAATTAGAAGAAAAAACGCACGCTTGACTTATGCAAAACTTATTATTATTATTATTATTTGGCACGGTATTTGAACATTATTCTAAGAAATTACACGCAGTCCGATCATTGTATTTTTCAGATAAGCTTCTCAAACATAGGATATCGCTTTCATCAATAAGTAAGTTCAATGATCAGAAATTCCCATAATATGCATATGCAGTTATATTTCTATACGATAAATATGTGTGACGACACCACCACTATTGGCAACGAATTACGTCGTGTGTTTAAAAAAAACTAATATTGCAAACTGACAGAAATCCCCCCCATTCAAAACTATGTACAAGACCGTTTAACTGCAAACATAACGGTCATTTGTGTAAGCAATTCTCATAATAGTGACTGAGTTTCACTGTTATGGAGAACAAGAGCATGTTACTTCTGTAGAGACTAATTTTTTTTAAAATAAAGAAAAAGTGCCAACATCAATCCAATCCATTCTTGACTGCTTTTTTGTAAGAATCGCTATATAATTTTGGATGAAAACGTATTTGCAGAAAACACGCCAAACAACTCGCATTACCACAATGTAAACAGAAAGAAGACAACTTTGTGATTATCCAATGCCATTAAAGCAACAAAAATAAGCCATGGCAAACGCATCGAATAAATAGCATTTTCGGACACAGTTCTCTTTTTTAAACATTCACACAGCAGCATAACGATCATTCAAAGCCATTGTTAGAGCACAATTTGTTGTGTATTTGCTATTTACATGCTTAAAAGAAAGAACTAAATTCGCTGCGAAGAAACTAAAATAGCTCCGAAACATTTAAAACCGGGAAAAACTTGTCCCGGTTTCAAATCCTTCGGAGCTGTTTTAGTTTCTTCGGAGTGAATTTAGTTCTTTTTTTTTCAAGCGTGTACTGTTTGATCGATTATTCTGAACTTTAATTTAGGCAAAAATTATAGTTCTTTTGAAAAGCAATCATAATTTGAATCTTGGTTAATTATATCCCCAGTATTCATTAATAAACTCTAATTTATTAACAGTACGATTTGCTAATATCAAGCAAAATGCATATATCACCAATTAAAAACTACTTTTAAAACTTATTTTTAAAGCCAAATTTGGAAAACTTTTAATGAGACTTTGGGCATAACCTCAAACGAGTGTATTTAGTACGCTTTTTTGAAATGATGCAGAGGTCTGAGGTTGAGCCTGGTGTATTTGTTCTAGCAAAATAACATCAGGGGAGCATGTAACTTTGTTACCCTGTGGAATAAATACAAACGTTATTCATTTTCATATAAAAAGTAAGCTTTTATAAATTTCTATATATCTATTGTATTGTGCTTGAAATGGAGTAATGCCACAAAATTACCATAGATCACAGTATATTGGAATTTTTTTAAGTATTCCTGTAAAAGAAATAAAAGTTCTATTTACACAGTAGCACTTTCAATAGAGACCATTATTATGTAAGCATTGATAAAGTCTATTTATTTTGTTTTGTCTGAAATTACTAAGTGTCTCTGAACTGTAGTTTAACGAATTACTTCCCACAGAGCGTTAATGTGTTGGAATTCTTTTGGGTGATCCTGTGGAAGAATTTTAAAGGTTACATACTATGCTGTTTTCAATATAGTACTTGGAAGTAACATACACTGTAAAAAATTATTGTACATTTACTGGAAAGTTTTGGCAAATTTAATAGAAATTCTCCATTTATGTTTGAATGCAGGACAATTTCCGTGTATCGAGGGTCAGCTCTTCAATAGAATAGAATTTCTTCTGGAAACTTGCAGGAAAAACAAAAGTCGTACATATGCGAAAATAGGGCTGACGTCCCATTTGCTAGCACATTTTCCGTATTTTCATGATTTTTTTTTTTTTTTTGTCTTTTTTTCCCCCCTACGATGATATAAGTTTTGCAGCAATTTGTGCATGTTTATACTTACGATTGCACTTGATATCTATCCCAATTAGAGCAAAAGTGGACAAACAAAAAAACTGAAATCTTCAACACTTTACTTCCACTTTTGTTGGGGAAAAGTTTAAAAAAGAAACGATAACCTGTGTGTTTCGATTTTAGAAGTGCAAGAAATAGTTGCACGAAGCTGACTGGGCTGTAAGAAATTTCTAGCATATATATTCCTTTCTTTTTTCGAGCTATATAACGGGTGACAGTGTTGGCAGTTATGGTAGTATGCAAGTGCAGTATTTTAGTTAATCTGCGCATTGTGGGACATACAGAAAATATGAAAGTTAATATGCATGTCCCTGTCAGTTTGCCTATTAATGAACTGCTTTAATGGACTGTAAGCTTTAGAATAGTAAATACAGTTTCTGTCTGTACGTTTTCTCCTGAATGCATTTTCCGTCAATTGAAAATTCGCTAAAATCGCGGAATTGACTGGATATTTTTGAAGTGGGGGAGAGTGGTAATGAATGGGCCATTTTATTTTAATTTTTGTTATTTTTGGTGATTATTTTCATGGGCTCAAATTTATATGATGTTTGCTTCAACTATTTGGCCACAAAAAACAAAAGTAATGATTTGAATAAAAATTGTTTGCAGAAATATATTATGAAAATACTGAAAGAAAAATTTTGGGCTTGAATGAGCCATTGCAGGTAATGAATGGGTTTTCGGATGGATGTATCCAATAACTAAATTAAAAATTAGCCTTTTTATTATTAACACAAGAAGGCAGAATAGGAATTGTCATTTACATACAGTAAAGTTCCGTCGACATTATGAACGTATTGTGTGATGATGAATTAACAAACGCACCAAACTCCATGGTAATAAAACCGCGAAATTTGACTCGAGCTGAAGTATAAAATACGTACTCGAGAATGAGGGCACGTTACAATAATGAGAGGTGCGAGGATTCTAAAGATTTAATTTAGTTTTATATAAAATTTTGTTGGGACTGTTTTTGTTTTGGACGCCTGATAAAACTGGCGTTGGAATTGTATGATTTATGTTAGAGTAATAAAGGTTTTTATGTAAGTCCCATAAATTGCTTTGCCTTTTGTTGAAAGGAAGCTAAAAAAAAAAACCGTACTGGCGCAGCAGCGATAGGATCAGAACCTAGGAAGTGGAGAAAACTAGAAATCATAATTTAACTGAAGAGCAAACCCAAGAGTTATTTGATGTACTGAAGAGATATATGGACATTTTTAGTTCAAAGCCAGGACATGCCAAATTCGACGGGCATTATGTTAAAGTTACGGAGAACTGCACGCCAAAGAGACTCAAACCGTATCGAGTACCCAACAGTTTACAAAAAGAAGTGGATCGCCAAAACGAGGAGCTAATTGAACCAAGCGATAGCGAATGGGCACATCCTGTTGTTTGTGTTGCCAAAAAGGATGGAAGCGTTAGGTTATGTATTGATTTTAGACTATTGAATAGTTTCACGGTGCCTGATTCATATCCCATGAAAATTGCCAGGGATTTAATATTCAGAGTAGGACAAGTTGCATTTATAATAACCGTCATAGACTTAGCGAAGGGATACTGGCAGATTCCCATGCATGAAGAATCCAAGCATTTCACCGCCTTCGTAACACATTCGGGGCATTATTAATGGAAAGTTTTACCTTTTGGGATGAAGAACGCCGTAGGGACATTCCAGAAATCAATCGATAAAGCATTATTCGTGCATCGTAATTATTGCTGTGCATACATTGACGACGTAGCCCTTTTCTCTAACAGTTGGGAAGAACATTTAAAGCATATAAGCCAAGTCTTTAAAACATTGAGTGAAGTAGGACTTACTGTGAATCTTGGAAAATGCGAGTTCGGGAGAACCCAGGTAAAATTTTTGGGCCATATTGTAGGTTCCGGTCGGCATACACCGGATCCGGAGAAGATTGAACCTGTAACGAGGATATCAAGACCTACTACCAAGAAAGAGCTAAGAAGCTTAATCGGTTTAGCAAGTTATTATAGGAATTACATACCACAATTCGCGCAAATAATTCTGCCACTAACAAATCTAACCAAGAAGAAAGTACCGATTACTATACCTTGGGGCTCCGCTGAGGACCAAGCGTTTACTCGATTAAAAGAGGAATTGATGAAGATACCTATCTTACACACCCCAGATCTTGACAAGCCGTTTCAGTTGTACAGTGACGCATCGGCTACAGCTATTGGCGCGTGTCTCGCACAAAAGGACGCCAAGGGAGAGGAAGATCCTATTGCTTTTTTCAGCAAGAAACTAAATCCCAGCCAAATGAAATGGTCTACGATTGAGAGAGAAGCATATGGAGTTTTAGAAGCACTAAAAAAATTTGATACTTGGATATTTGGCGAGGAAATCCAGATCGTATCAGATCATAACACCTTAACATATTTGACAGATGGCCTTCCACACAGCGCCAAATTAACAAAGTGGGCTTTAGCGTTGCAGCGATACAATTTGAAAATTACTTATCGAAGGGGCGTTCAACATGGAAATGCTGATGCATTATCCAGGCTCAAGTTAGATCCTTCTTAATAAAGTAGGATCAGGTTTATGTATTTTTATATTCAATCGTGTTATTGTAAATTGAATTATTACAGTGTATTATGAGGATATAATTATTTATTTTTCGAACCTGTTTAAAAAAAAAAAATATTAATAATACAGTGATCCGGATAATCAGGTACAGTTCCAATAAAAGGTCGTAAACAAAGATTTTCTTTCAGCAGTATCGTCACTCCTGTGACGGATGTGCTTTCCCCCATGGGAGTAGTAAAGTTCCGTCGACATTATTAACGTATTATGTGATGATGAATTAACAAACGCACCAAACTCCATGGTAATAAAACCGAGAAATTTGACTCGAGCTGAAGTATAAAATACGTACTCGAGAATGAGGGCACGTTACAATAATGAGGGGTGCGAGGATTCTAAAGATTTAATTTAGTTTTATATAAAATTTTGTTGGACTGTTTTTGTTTTGGACGCCTGATAAAACTGGCGTTGGAATTGTATGATTTATGTTAGAGTAATAAAAGTTTTTATGTAAGTCCCATAAATTGCTTTGCCTTTTGTTGAAAGGAAGCTAAAAAAAACCCGTACTGGCGCAGCAGCGATAGGATCAGAACCTAGGAAGTGGAGAAAACTAGAAATCATAATTTAACTGAAGAGCAAACCCAAGAGTTATTTGATGTACTGAAGAGATATATGGACATTTTTAGTTCAAAGCCAGGAC
>JAWZYV010015985.1:0-45030 GCA_038373885.1 Cheiracanthium punctorium | reverse complement strand
TTTTCACAAGTATTGTGATTTGTGTTTATAAGGTTTATTTATGTTTAATGTGTGTAGTTAGTTCCCTACCACCCTTCCCGAAAAAAGAAAGTCTCTTAAAAAAAGAAGAAAATTAAATTGATTAAAGAAGCAAGCACTCATCCAGCCTAAAAAATAAAATAATTGGAGCTAGAAAAGAAACTATAGAGAAACTAAAAAATTCATTTAAAAACAGCTGAAAGTGATGAAAATTACCAGATCGCTCTTTGCAAGTGAGCAGTTATTAAAATATAAACAAAAACTTGAAAAAAGCAATACCTAAAAATTATTTTTCTGCTGCTAAGGTAGCACAGGCACTGGTTGAAGAAGTGAGGGAAGCTAGTAAAAAAATGTAAAAACAAAAGAAAAGCTGTAGATTTACTTGAAAAAAAAAATACTTGATAGAAAGAGGAATTCTATAATTACATCTGTTTTAAAATGTATAAAAAAATGATTAAATAAAAATATTCTGTTTTAAGAGGTTTCTTTTTGTTTTGTTACAGAATTATTAAAGTAAGTTTTGTTTCTACTGATAGTTAATATTCTTGTATTTGAAAAATAAAATTTTTATAGTGTCTCAGTTTTTGTCAAAATCTACTTATAAGAGGAATTCAAAATTCATCATCAATATTTGGTAGGGAGGTATGGAATAGGGAAAGAAGACTATCTCATCTCGTATGGGAAAGCATGGACATAAGCGAACACATGGCAGTGTAGGGGGGGGGGGCTTTGTATCCACCATTGAGGCACGGCACCATAACTTAGATACACGGATTTGGTAAAATGCCTATCTGAAAGTTCATTCCACGTATACCAGTTCATGTTGCTTCTTCTATATCACCTTTTTGAACGACTGGCAGCACACATTAAACAAATTTGTACATGTTTGAAAATCTTCTGTTTAAATAATTAATTTTCTTGCCAACTTTATTTGTGTGAGAAATGGAATAAAAAGTTTATTTTAAATGCGTTATCGTACAGCGCATGAATGGTAGTTGTGGGCACAAAGTGTTCTCTGTACCACCCTGCATTCGTTTGCACCCTTGCTTTCATATGCAAAATAGTCTTTTACTATTCCTTACCTCCATACCAAATATTGATGATGAATTTTGAATCACCCTGCATTATGGTTTACTAAAATATTTTCATTTAGGGTAGTGCTAATATTAAAGAAACATTAAAATTACAATAAGCCAGGTATGCAAATAATGGGTCACACGATGCAACCAAAAAATCAATGCATGCGATTAAAAACTACATTTATTTTCACAATTTTGAAAGATAAGTCAAGTTGATGCCACCCAATGTTTTGTCGGTGCGTCTAAATATTTTAATCCTCTTTGCTTCCCTGCAATAAGCAATTCTTGGAATAAAAAATGTTAAGCAAACAGATATTCTATGTGTGTACAACAGGGTGGCAACAGATCCTGGAAATCATGGAAATATCAGGGAATTTTGTAAAAAATATCCAAAAATCAGGGAACTTTCGTTTTTGCCTTGTGAACGAGACCTATATTTTTAGTTGAGGATCAGCATCTAACTCGTGGGTCATAGGCTTGTTCTGGATTATACAATATTCGACTGATGCAGACATTACAAATTCAAGACTCAAGTGATGTGGGTACAAAATGGCAGTTATTCAGACTCGTACTAAGATATGGATCATACAAGAAATCAGACATACAAATCATATAGATATAGGCGATACCTACTTAAGGCAAGCGATGGCAATGGTCCTCCTAAAATTTAAGAAAATTCAGCTGTAACCTATTTGAAAGCGTTATTTTCTACGCTTGGAAACATTTTGTTCCTCCACTAATGTTACATGCCGTTTCAGTTTATTCCAGTGCATATGGACATGTGTATCAATCGGACATATGAAACACTCTTTTTGGACCAAAACTTCTGGGTGATCCAGTAACGAGTCATTGAAAAGTGAGGATTCGTCATCCTTAGTGGTCAATGGGTGATTGCCCTTTACACCAAGAGGATGGAATTTCATGGTTATTGTGATGCCCTGTTCCCTTATTAAACTCTGTTCTGTAGTTTTCTACTGTCACTGTACAGGTGACAGGGGGTGTTCACACACGATTTGTAACGATTTTGATTTTCTCCATGAAGTTAAATATTAAATTGAAAATAAAAATGTGATAGCATCCAATTGTAATAAGGCTTATGGATCATCTGCAGTATTAAAAATATTCTTTTCTGTAAAATGCCTCTGAAAATAAGCAATAGATTGAAGGCTATATTTTTGCACTATCCAAAGAGAAATACTCTTATTCAGTTATTAAAAAAAGATGTCAAAATCATGGTTTTAATATTCCTACACGTAAAATAAGTGACATAATTAATAGGAAAGGAAAGAAACGTCAAGCTTATATTACACTGGGAAAAAGGCAAAAAAATGCATACCCACAAAGGTTACGTACACCTCTTATTAAATCTAAAGTCGCATCTCATGTTTTAAAGGAAAATCCAACTACCCAAAGAACTATCGCAAAATCTTTAAATACCTCTGTAGAAACTGTGAACAAAATTATAAAATCCGATTTAAAGTGAATCCAAGCAGAAAAACACGATGTTCATCGCCTAATGCCGAAACATGTTTCTCAGCGTAAGATTATGTGTCGATTGTTGTATGAAAATTATTTGGCGGGTTAAAAATGGAAATAGGTAGTTACAATGGATGAAGCTTGGAAACATTTATCCGACTGGAACAGAAAAAGATCGATTGACTACCGCAAAAGAGGAGAAAAAGACTTAACAAATTGGTTTAGAGAAAGCAAGGAAAGTTTTTCTAAAGGTTTTATGGTTATTACTGGATTTTCTTATAATGGAAAACTTATAATAAGGATAGTATAAAAAATGTCAAAATTAATTCGGATTACTATCAGAAGTATCTTTTAACACCTATTTTTAAAGAAGAAATTCCATCCCTTTATCCAAACAATCTTCACTGTACTAAGTTCCATCAGGATAAAACTTCAAGCCAAACCTCTAAATCTACTGCCCTATTTTTTGATAAAATGAGAAATGAAACTGGAATCGAAGCTATTCCCTTTCAATGCATCCCACCCAAGTCCCCTGATGTGTCTCCTATGGATTATGTGCATTTGGACTTTTAAAACAAGGTCTTCATAAACGGCATCCTGAAACATTGGGTGGACTCTGGAAGAATGTGAAGGAGAAATGGAATATTATCAGCCTTGATATTTTAAGAAAAGGACTTTTATCTTGGAAATCAAGATGTGTAATATGATAGTTCAAAGAAAGGGCTATTAGATTGAACACATTAGAAAATAAAATTTTATATTTATTTCTATATATATCTTTGCAAAATCGTTACAAAGATGTGTGAACACCCTCTGTAATTTTGATTGTTGTTGGGTGTGTAACGATCGGGGAATTTTTTCCTCTAAATTTCTGTAGCCACCATGTACAAGTTATAGCTGCTACTATATATAAATTTATCTGATTTCTAGCTAGGAGAAGTATTTCTGTTTTATGAATACAAATTGTATGAATCATGTACGTTTATGTGCAGGGTTCACACTAGGAAAAAAAAACTGGGTGCAGGAGTCTTCACTCTAGCTTCAAAATTTAAGTGGGATTTTTAAAAATCTGAGTGAGAACGTGAAAATTTTGTTTGTTTTCAATTTTTTCTTTCGCCTTTTGCAAGCAAAATTTAATATCATTACAAAAATACAATGCATCTTAGGTTATAAATATCCAAATGAGCAATATATTATACAAATGATTTGATAACAATACAGTTTAATGTCTTTGATTCTTTACCCCATTAAATATTTCAGCTGCTCCATCAAAATCGAACAACTCAGAATGTGGGAAAAGCCCACGGGTGTTATTTTTTTGAGGGGGATTTAGTGTGGCATTGTGGTAATCCTGCAGTCTAGTGTGAACCCGGTATGTGACAAGACAGCTCCTTTTTGTGATTAACATAGCTCCCTTTTTACTTGGAATTCTGACCCTTAACCCTGAATCTAGAAACTTTCATCAAACTTTTCCACCATAGAGTTTTTGCATAAAGGGAAATCTTAAATGACTCTAAAAATTTCTCTCTGAAAATTAGTTTTTTTTTACAAGAACTGTTATTAATTTCATCTTTATTTATGTTATTTAATAACTGATTAGTATCAATGAATTACTTTTTTTTGAAGCTTTTAGATCTATACTATAAAAATTATATTGTAATGTCTTATGTTATCGGCCAAAAATTATATGATTTACAATTAGATCTATTATTTAAACTTTGGCATTATCTATCACTGAATAATAATTTGTCATATAAAAAATGCTAATTAAGTTCCTCCTTTAAAAACTTAAGCAGTAAAATGTCAAATTGGATACCTCCAAAACACTACTTCTTTTTAATATGTAATAGATGTCATTCTGAAAATCAATAAACAGATAGTATTATCAGTGGACATTAACTAATGTGTGTTATTTGTTTGTTGAAGTATATTCAAAAATGTCTATCGGGTAGTCTTTCATTTTGTAATAAATGCACAAAATGTACACTAATCTAGACTTTCATGTTTTAACTCATTGTATTCATGAATGCAAAAATTTTACTGAATGTGCTAGAGAATGTGTTTATTTAGATTATTAGGTTACTATTTCGAAAGGAAAGTTTATGCTTAGTGTTAGTTTTCAATGAAGCTGTCTTTCCATTTATGATTCTTTGTAGACATGAATATTGGCAGGAGGTAGGCCATGAGTACCTAGGGCTCCTCCAAAAATTTGGATTTTTGTTATTTAGATGTCTGTAATCAATCCTTTTTTTAGAAGAAATTCTATCTTTTCCACTTTTTTGCTATTTTTGCGTTGTACACAGAATAGTTCTTTACTGCTGCTTGTAATTGCATAGCAAGCGTTCGAATGAAGAAATATGTTCAGAGAAGATAATAAAACTTGAGAAAAATCTTACATGATAAAAATATTACTGCATCTTTACTTCATTCCTAGCATTTCTATACAGCAGTGCAAATAACATTATTATGAGCGCCTCGCTAGCCATTCTCATTGCCACTACTGCTGTTACTATCACAGTCCTAGACATCACTGCTGCAGTGTCATGTCACAGAAATTGTCCAAAGAGTGACAAGGAGCACCTACACTGTTAGAAATATAGTTCATTGTTTCACCAAAATTCCGGTGCGAATTTAGCTGCAACCGGTATTTCGAAAAATGGGGTGCTAAGATTCACCATTTCATCAGTGCTTCCTCAGGCATCACTCTGCAGGTAAAACGTTGAACCAGTATTTACGTTTTTCATATAACCTGTTATATGGTTATAGTTTGAACCAGTATAATGTTTTTCTATAACCAAGCATACGGTTATAAGTTGAGCGATGATCGAGGTTTTATTCTCTAACCAAATGTATGGTGAAAGAGAAAACCAAGTTCGAGGTTCAAGTGAATTATTTCTGATTTTCTTTTAATGACAATTTCATTTTATCTCTCACCCCCTTTATTGAAACTGTGTCCCAAAAAAGCGACATAAAAATGTGACATAATTTTACATATATATAAATACTATTAGTTCACAACAGCTTTAATCTATTGTTACACTATTTCGTAAGCTGTAGAATAGGCATCCCATGTATTTTTTACATATATTTAAATACTATTAGTTCACAATAACTTTAACGTATTGTTACAATATTTTGTAAGCTGTAGAATAGGCATCCCATGTATTTTTTTATCAATAGGTTACAATCATAAAAATTTCAACATAGGGTTACCTGGCAAAATACACGAAAGATGACAGATAAAATGACATAGTCAATTAATATCGCAAAAGAGGAGAAAAAGACTTAACAAATTGGTTTAGAGAAAACAAGGAAAGTTTTTCTAAAGGTTTTATGGTTATTACTGGATTTTCTTATAATGGAAAACTTATAATAAGGATAGTATAAAAAATTTCAAAATTAATTCGGATTACTATCAGAAGTATCTTTTAACACCTATTTTTAAAGAAGAAATTCTATCCCTTTATCCAAACAATCTTCACTGTGCTAAGTTCCATCAGGATAAAGCTTCAAGCCATACCTATAAATCTACTGCCCTATTTTTTGATAAAATGAGAAATGAAACTGGAATTGAAGCTATTCCCTTTAAATGCATCCCACCCAAGTCCCCTGATGTGTCTCCTATGGATTACTGTGCATTTGGACTTTTAAAACAAGTTCTTTATAAGCGGCATCCTGAAACATTGGGTGGACTCTGGAAGAATGTGAAGGAGGAATGGAATATTATCAGCCTTGATATTTTAAGAAAAGGACTTTTATCTTGGAAATAAAGATGCATAATAGGATAGTTCAAAGAAAGGGCTATTAGATTGAACACATTAGAAAATAAAATTTTATATTTATTTCTATATATATCTTTGCAAAATCGTTACAAAAATGTGTGAACACCCTCTGTAATTTTGATTGTTGTTGGGTGTGTAACGATCGGGGAATTTTTTCCTCTAAATTTCTGTAGCCACTCTGAACAAGTTACAGCTGCTACTACTTATAAATTTATCTGATTTCTAGCTAGGAGAAGTATTTCTGTTTTATGAATCATGTACGTTTATGTGCAGGGTTCACACTGGGAAAAAAAACTGGGTGCAGGGAGTTAACTCTAGCTTCAAAATTTAAGTGGGATTTTTAAAAATCTGAGTGAGAACGTGAAAATTTTGTTTGTTTTCAATTTTTTCTTTCACAATTTTGCAAGCAAAATTTAATATCATTACAAAAATACAATGCAACTTAGGTTATAAATATCTAAATTAGCAATATAATATAGAAATGATTTTATAACAATAATATCTTTGATTCTTTACCCCAGTCAATGTTTTAGCTGCTTCATCAAAATCAAACAACTCAAGTGTTATTTTTTTGAGGGGGATTTAGTGTGGCATTGTGGTAATCCTGCAGTCTAGTTTGAACCCGGTATGTGACAAGACAGCTTCTTTTTGTGATTAACATAGCTCCCTTTTTATTTGGAATTCTGACCCTTAACCATGAACTTTTCTACCATGGAGTTTTTGCATAAAAGAAAAACTTAAATGACTATAAAAATTAGTTTTTTTTAAAAGAACTGTTATTAATTTCATCTTTATTTATTTTATTTAATAACGGATTAGTATCAATGAATTACGTTTTTTTAAGCTTTTAGATCTATACTATAAAAATTATATTGTAATCTCTTATGTTTTCAGCCAAAAAGCATATGATTGACAATTAGATCTATTATTTAAACTTTGACATTATCTATCACCGAATAATAATTTGTCATATAAAAAATGCTAATTAACTTCCTCCTTTAAAAATTTAATTAGTAAAATGTCAAATTAGATACCCCCCAAACACTACTTCTTTTTAATATGTAACAGATGTCATTCTGAAAATCAATAAACAAATAGTATTATCAGTGGACATTAACTAATGTGTGTTATTTGTTTGTTGAAGCGTATTCAAAAATGTCTATTAGGTAGTCTTTAATTTTGTAATAAATGCACAAAATGTACACTAATCTAGACTTTCATGTTTTAACTCATTGTATTCATGAATGCAAAAATTTTATTGGATGTGCTAGAGAATGTGTTTACTAAGGTTACTGTTTCGAAAGGAAAGTTTATTCTCAGTGTTAGTTTTCAATGAAGCTTTCTTTCCATTTATGATTCTTTGTAGAGAGGAATATTGGCAGGAGGTAGGCCATGAGTACCTAGGGCTCCTCCAAAAATTTGGATTTTTGTTATTTGGATGTCGGTAATCAATCTTTTTTTTAGAAGAAATTCTATCTTTTCCACTTTTTTGCTATTTTTGCATTGTACACAGAATAGTTCTTTACTGCTGCTTGTAATTGCATAGCAAGCGTTCGAATGAAGAAGTATATTCAGAGAAAATAATAAAACTTGAGAAAAGCTTATCATGTAAGATTTTCTCAAGTTCTATTAGTAAAGAGTATTACTTTTATGTAAAATACTGCATCTTTAAAGTAAATAAAAAATCTTCTTCTTGCCTATAACTTCTTATGTGTGTTTTTTACAAAGTTTTTTATTTACTTTATCGTTTAACACCAGTAATTTGAGTGTTTTTTCTACTGCATCTTTACTTCATTCCTAGCACTTCTTCTATACAGCAGTGCAAATAACATTACTTATGAGCGCCTCGCTGGCCATTCTCATTGTCACTACTGCTGTTACTATCACAGTCCCATACATCACTGCTGCAGTGTCATGTCACAGAAATTGTCCAGAGAATGACAAGGAGCACCTACACTGTTAGAAATATAGTTAATTGTTTCACCAAAAATCCGGTGCGAATTTAGCTGCAACCAGTATTTTGAAAATGTGGTGCTAAGATTCACCGTTTCATCAGTGCTTCCTCAGGCATCACTCTGCAAGTAAAACATTGAACCAGTATTTACGTTTTTCATATAACCTGTTATATGGTTATAGTTTGAACCAATATAATGTTTTTCTAGAACCAAATATACGGTTATAAGTTGAGCGATGATCGAGTTTTTTTTCTCTAACCAAATGTATGGTGAAAGAGAAAACCAAGTTCGACATTCGAGTGAATTATTTCTGATTTTCTTTTAATGACTATTTCATTTTATCTCTCACCCCCTTTATTGAAAATTGTCCCAAAAATGTGTCCCAAAAAAGCGACATAAAAATGTGACATAATTTTACATATACTTGCATACTATTAGTTCACAACAGCTTTAATCTATTGTTACACTATTTCGTAAGCTGTAGAATATGCATCCCATGTATTTTTCACATATATTTAAATACTATTAGTTCACAACAGCTTTAATGTATTGTTACAATATTTCGTAAACTGTAGAATATGCATCCATGTATTTTTCTATCAATAGGTTACAATCCTAAAAATTTCAACTTAGGGTTACCTGGCAAAATACACAAAAGATGAGAGATAAAATGACATAGTCAATTAATATCATTTTAATATGGCAATAATGAAACTAAAAAAGTAGGGGGTTCAGGGGGGGGGGGGGTCTTTCCCTGACGAGGTTCAAACAGCCGAGTTTTTTTAATCTAATACATTTTAATAACTTTTTCTCTGAAACTTTTGCTAAACAGAAGTGATTATTTTGTACATGCTGTTGTGTACTTCAAGCCTAAGTTAATTTCAATAATACATTTAATGGCATAGGTTGTTAAAATTTATTGATTTTTTTCGAAGGCAAATAACTATGCAATGAATTACAAATATGTGGCACAGACAGCTTACAAAGAATACAACATTTATCTCTTATTCACATCTTATTAAATACATGTTATCAAGTATTTCACCCACATCATATGTAAATAATAATTTACAAAATGTTTGCTATTAAATTTATTATTGAAAGTACTGCAGGGAAAAAATAATCACCTTAGCCAGACCCAGATTAAGAAAAATCAGAACTAATTCACTCTCCTGGGTTTTAATATGCGTGTATTTAATAACAAGCTGTCATCTAACGAATTTCGTTAGATGATACTGTAAACAATCACAAATTGAAACAATAGCCGCCAATGGCACTTGGCTTTTTTAAGACATTTGCTGTTGAACCTAAATTACGGTGATAACTGTATGGCATAGCTTGTAACTCTCTGATTTCCCCAGTTATTCGATGAAACGCTGAACTTATGTTTATAACAGTATAGCATTTGGGGGTTCATTCATTGGGTCTTCATAGCAATTGGTTCACAATCTGCAATGTTACTCACATGTTAAATATAGGATGCATGTCAGTGATTCCCAAACTGCGCCGTAGCTTCGTCACACGAGCCCGCGAAATGCTGTATAGGTTCCATCATTAATTGAACCAGAACATTGGCATAACTGAAGGAAAAAAAAAAACTAAGCCAAAAATATACAGATATTTTTGCGCGGTTTGTACAAAGACAAATCCCGAACATTGAATGTTCTTGGAAACGCAAGCCATCATCAACGCTGCGCCTTCTACTAGATTGTGCATAGACAAAGTACGATTGATTGGGGAGGAAGGGTGCCGATAAGACTGTCATATATATGTATGTGACATTTTTGAAAAGTTGAATTCCCTTAATCTGGCTCTGTAGGGAAAAAACATGCACCTTTTGAAGTCAACGGATAAAAGTATCCGCTTTTATTAAAAAACAAGAAAAATAGATCATGCCAAACGCATCGATTATAAAACGCTTTCCAACACAATAGTATTTTTGAGTCAAATTGGCCGATTTTTTGTCCTTAAATCTGGCGATATTTCAGAGATACTGTTGTAAACATTTTTATACTTATTGTACTGCGCTTGAAATAATGAATGTCTCTCAACTGCTATAGATCGTAATGTATTAGAATTCTTTTGAGTGCCCTTGTAGAAGATCTATTTATTAACATAGACACTTTCTTCAATCGATAACAGTATTTTATGAGCCCTAACATATAAGTCGACTTTGCTTTTGTTGAAAAAATCCAAATATCTCTAATATACGCTTTCAAGAATAACTGACCATAGAGCGTAGTGCATTCGATTTTTTTTTTCTTTTGGCTCCTGTAAAAGAGCTATAAATGCTAAACACATCATTTTCAATACGGTACATGGCACTGTACATAGAAAAAAGCTATATAATTTTCTCACTAAACTGTGTATATTTGTGGTAGTTAGAGCAGGAAAATCGAAATCATAAACGCCTCTCAATCTCGCCGGAAAGATGAAACTATAAATATGTATTCTTCTTATACAAAATAACGGTATCGCACGAACACGGAGAACGACAAATTTATTCTTTTAGGGGTTAGCAGTCTGAAATTAATGTTCTACTGTCTAAATAATCCATCTTTGCAATTTTGTTGCATGAAAATCGGTTAATGCATTAGAAACCCTTAAAAATTCCTCCGACCAACACCCCTCCCCCCCCCCTGAGGTAGATAGCCCTTGCTATTGTAGCTTTGTCTTAACGCAACACAACACACCCAATCAGTTGATTCGAGCGTTTTCTCCAGATGTAACGTGAATATGTGTTAGAACCCCTTAGAAAGTCTGTCTACCCAGGCACCCCGCATCCTTGGCAGATCGCCCTGCAATAAGCGACAAACCCGTATCAGTTGCAAAACTTTCAGAAAAAATTCTTAAAAATCAAAAATTTAGTCGGATGTGTCATTTTTCGAAAATTTTGCGCTGTTCAGTTCCAAGTTACAGAATTTTTTCTGAAAGTCTTATAAAAGGCACTTTTTTTCTTTATTAAGGTGGTTAATACAGCTTCTAAAGAATTATCCAGAATTTTTTCGACTCCCTGGGACAATTAGTTTATTTTAATTTGTGTACCTTGACCTTGAGGGAGATTTTGTTTCTTCGAACTACACCCCTCTAAACTGCCATTGAACGTAATGCATTGGAATTATTTTGAGTTCTCCTGTGGAAGAACTATAAATGCTCACCCTTGTGTGAGGAAATCCTCCAAAATTATATATAAAATCTGAAATCTGATCTTATTTTTTTTTGTTCATGTAAACAAACTAGTCATTTACTTAAATTTAATCACAATCTACAGAAATACTAAAACGCGTGGGTATATGCGCATGCTCAATTTTTAAGCAATCTATTTCATCTGTCCCCAACACAGCCTTTCACCGCTTTAATATACAAACACAATGGAGCCCCGCCTACAGCGCTGAAAGATAAGCATATAAAGGAACGAACTCTGAGAGACGTAATTTGTATAACTAATGATGTTTATTGTTTTCTGTATTTAAAGAACAGCTGCTGTACAGTATTGAGAACAAACATTTTAAAAACTTGGTCCAGATAAAAAGGTTCAGTCATTGAAGAATACTCAAAGAAAGACTTGAACAGTTTACAACGTGAAAACTCGTTAACAGATGACTGGATAGAAGCATTGAGATGAGAAGAGATAGTTCTTTCCGCAGACTATTATAAACAGCTCCTGAAGAAATGTTCGGTGTCTTCTTATAGTTTGTGGTACTTGCAGCAAAAACGATGATAGAGATTTTTTAAGGCTTTCCAGCATCGTATCTATAGATGATTGTAAGAGCAAACTCGAATAGAGACGAGATGGTCAGAGAAATTCTCCAGGCAAAAGCTGAAGTTCGATGGTTCCTAAGCAATTCATACGGCAGCAATCGTTCGTGACAGACTGTTCGGAAAAGAAACTAATACTTTTCTAAAAAATTTCGGCGTGCGGCCCCACCTGACGTCAAATACGCCTCTCCTTTCCCCTTGTTCGAAAACCGAGAGGAATCCACACTCGCAACGCGCGCGACACCGGCAAGGAAATACCCGCGTTTAAAAGCGTCTGCTACCTACTATACCCAAATTGCGACACACGTCGGAAAAGAAACTAATACTTTTCTAAAAAATTTCGGCGTGCGGCCCCACCTGACGTCAAATACGCCTCTCCTTTCCCCTTGTTCGAAAACCGAGAGGAATCCACACTCGCAACGCGCGCGACACCGGCAAGGAAATACCCGCGTTTAAAAGCGTCTGCTACCTACTATACCCAAAATTGCGACACACGTCGGAAAAGAAACTAATACTTTTCTAAAAAAATTTCGGCGTGCGGCCCCACGTGACGTCAAATACGCCTCTCCTTTCCCCTTGTTCGAAAACCGAGAGGAATCCACACTCGCAACGCGCGCGACACCGGCAAGGAAATACCCGCGTTTAAAAGCGTCTGCTACCTACTATACCCAAATTGCGACACACGTCGGAAAAGAAACTAATACTTTTCTAAAAAAATTCGGCGTGCGGCCCCACGTGACGTCAAATACGCCTCTCCTTTCCCCTTGTTCGAAAACCGAGAGGAATCCACACTCGCAACGCGCGCGACACGGGCAAGGAAATACCCGCGTTTACAAACGTCTGCTACCTACTATACCCAAAATTGCGACACACGTCGGAAAAGAAACTAATACTTTTCTAAAAAAAATTTGGCGTGCGGCCCCATGTGACGTCAAATACGCCTCTCCTTTCCCCTTGTTCGAAAACCGAGAGGAATCCATCCTAGCAACGAGCGTCGCTGGCAATGAAATAGCCGAGTTTGTGAAGCGTGTCTCCGATTCAAAGGAAGGCTGCTGAAAAATAGCTATTGCTTATAAAAAAAGAAATGCGACGGTCTGCCCCACAGGACAGTCCATTGGTCGTCCATTTTAAATCACAAACTCTAAGGTTTATAATTTTCAAACTAGTCTTTAAGAGATATAAAAATCGAGTGAAAAAAAAAAAGTTGATTGGCCATCAAAATATTTTTCTTTGAATGCTTCTTACTGGCCGTATTTTCACAAAATTTGAAATTTTTTTTTCAATAATAATGAACTTAAGGACATCTATAAAAGGATATTATAGTACGACCTTTTATTGTAAATCGGTGGGTTTGTCCTACCTTCTTCAGCTGTAAAAAGTTTCTACTACCACACAAACGGATGGTTTTGATACTTCTAATTTATTGCCTATTATGTTTAATTTGACCGAGAAATGCAGCAGTTCTGTCTGTAGCTTTTTAATGATTTTTCTATTGCAAAAACCCTATGCGTTTCGCTCGATCTCTTATGCGTGAATCCTTTCCTGTTCTTTACCCCTCTCCCGGCATCCTTACTGGTTGAAACTTTCTGATTTTTACGTGTGTGTATGTGTTTTGCGAAATCAAAGCTTTGTTCTGACTCCCCATCTCTCAACAACACGATCTATTATCTCTAACCCTTAGTTAACTAACTCTCGCGGTTTCAGTCCTCTATTATTTCTGTTATTCATGTAAGATTTTTCGAATTTTAACTAGTTTAATCTTACCCAACTTCTGACAATTCTTTTAATTAATAATTTAAGTGTACTGCCTGCCTTTCCGCTAGGGAACGTCTGAGCTTTTCGAATATTTGGGCTACAGAGTCGTTAAACGGTCTTTCAGACTGAAGGGGCACGAGAGAAACTCTTTGCTGGAATTCTAATAATCGATTGGCCCGACCCGTGGCTGAGCGCGTTTGCGCTCTCAACTGGGAGACGGGGGGTGCCTTGTTCAAAACCAGGTCGAGTCCGCCTACCTAATCATTCGGAGTTTTTCGTAGTTTTCTCTTCACGTCAATAGGGGTTGGTATCCCTTAGAAAGTCCCCCCACGGAGGGCGATGTCCCCTCGGTCTAGATCCCTCGCTCGCTAATGGGCCGTAACACCCAATTTCATTTCATTTCTTATAATCGATTACATTTTTTTGAAATTAAGATTTTTTACGTAATCCGCAATCTTTGTTCGTCTCGATTTCTTGGAAGGTTTTTTCATTATCTAGCATTTGTAACGTCTTGTGAACGACGAGTTTTCCATTCTTTTTATTCATTCTGCTTTGTATAAGGGTATGCCTACTTAATTCAGTTTTACTCTGGTTAATGCATTTGTTCATATATATAAATAAAATATTGTTCTGCTTTTTTTAAAAGTATTTTTGTCGTTGTTCTCTTATCGTTCTATTTCTGTATTTTTTATTTTTACTTTTATTTTTGTTAATTTTATCGTTTCGTTTTATGTATTTATTTTTATACTTGCTATTTTTTTTTTTTTGCAATTTTTTCCTACGCTCCCACTTTTCATTCTGATGTTTAATCCTCTGTGGTTTTCTTACTTTTTCTGTTTTCGGATGGCAACTGCTTTTCCTTCGCAATTTGTTGACTCCTCCCACTTCTCGACCTCGTTGTGGGAATCTGAACTTTTTACAGCAGAAGAAGGGTGGACCGTTTGTGCCACACGAAATGTTATTACTGTACTACTTTTTACGGTCCTGGGTACATTTCGGAAGACGCTAAAGTCTTTCCCTTCTTCAAGAAGAGAATACCTACCCACTAACAGACAAAAGCAAACAATTTTTTTTTTTAATGTAGGCGTGCCGGATATTTGTATCCGCGAAGTCCCATAAGAAAATAAAGATCCGAATCCGTATCTATAAGAAAAATGATCCGAATTCATATTTGGATCCGTTTCTTTTAATGCGAATCTTGGAAGGAATTTGAATGATTTTTTCTATTCAATGAAATAAGTAAAGAAACCTAAGTCTTGCTTATTAATTAATCTTTGTAACTGAATGGGATATTGATAAGAAATATTGATTCCTCCTTCAAATTGTTTGAATCATTAAGTTTAAACAATAAACCAAAGGTGTTTCAAATCTCTATTAGATAATTAGAGCTAAAGCCGGTGCAAGAAATAATAATAATGTCCTCACTTAATAGTACGAGAGGCTTTCGTTATCCCGTTTTTTAGTTCAGCATGCTGAAGAGGTACTGTAACTATCCATAAATTGTTATGTATAGGGGGTAGGAAACAATAAAGAACCCATTATTGGCCCAGTTCATTGGATTTTTACAAGTTGCATAAAATTATAAAGTAAACATTTTAGTTAATTTTACATTTTAATGAAAATAGTTAAAGTTAAGTATAATTTCACGCGAGATCTATATGCGTTTTCCTTAAAAATTAAACTAGCTTTACTCGGCACACATTTCGATAAAATAAGACAGAATGTGGACAGATAAATAATTTACTTCCAATGGTTAAAACTGAAACCCCACACCATTATTCTGTTACAGAGATAACAATCAGGATAAAAATAAAATAAAGCGTATAAAAGAAATTGCATAACTAGTGAATATTAATCTTTATAATGGAAAATAAAAATATAATACCTTAATATTACATTTATGCCGCATTTTAACCGATTCATTCAAAAGAAAATAATTTTAAAATATTAGTTTACGCCTATTTTTTAATTGCTTTATGACTAGGCATTAAAAATTTTCTGGTTGAATAAAAAAATGAATCAAAGAATTTAAATTTTACTATCCGCGAATCTACACATTTTTAAATATCCGGCACACCTCGAGTCGATATACTGCTCCCTAAGAAGGTAAGATCGTTGCTTTCGTGCCTAACAGAATCGCGACCAGCATGCAAAGAATTTTGATGGCCAACCAACAAGCATCGCACCCCTTCGCACGGACTGACACAGGAAGAACGCATTCACAAAGTGAATGAATCACCGTCGACGTGCTGGGACGTGTCCCATCTCGTTGAGTACTGGGATATCACGTGACCGCACCCGTCCTGCAGTCAAAGGAACAGTGAATCCATGGCGGTCGCCGGAATGCGACATCGTGCGGGCGGGCTGCGTGGATTACGTCATGCCGAGTGCAAGAGCCCGATATTTTGTACCTTTTCTCTTTTTTTTTTTGGGTGCAGACAACCAGATTTTGTGACTGTGTTCAACGTTCATTGGCGTCACTGGGTGGACTTTCTCGCCGTCACAGTGTGGGGTATCACACCTTACCTAGATGGTTGCATCGCTCCTTCTTGCAGCGGAAAGTCTCCCTTTTCCAAACTGCTTCATTTAGACATTCCTTTACTCGTTTAATACATTAACATCTTCATTCTCCCTAGCTGCAAGAATTTCGAGAGCCAGACTGAATAAGGCCGAATGGGCTCGGTCGACAGTATAATTCGCAAGTGTACCCATTTTTCCAAGTCCATGCTGGCCACCACCCAGTCACGCCAATGCCTCTGCTGACTTCTGATTAGAAAAAAAAAGGGAATTATAATTGGAAGAGACTCGACTCGCCTATGTGACGTGGTATGAGGCGATGCCATTTCATGGTTTTCTCAGTTTTTTCCCCGTTACCCACCTGGAACTCTTGAGGGGGTTCTTCCGCGCTATGGACCACGCAGGAGTCGAGTCTCTTCTCGTGTCGGTCTGACTCTACGCGAACCTCCTGGACAGTGTCGTTCAAGTCCGGTGACAGCAACTGAAACGCGTTCAATGCGTGGGATACTTGAACTTACTTCGGACAGAACAAAAAAAAAATGAAGGTTTCTTTTTCGTGAAGTCTCAAGCGAGTACGTTTTTCCTTGGGATGCATTTTCAATATTGAGTTCACTGTTTTCTCAGTAGATGGCGCCACTTTTATTGAGCAGTGATGACAACTGTGAAATGATGCAGCAGCATACGCCACAGAGGAAGTTCACCCCCCCCCCCAATCCACTGAACCGTATTTTGGCACATGGGTATGGGAACATACTCATGAGTTTTGAATTTTACAAAATGCAATCCCCGATGTAAACATACTTATTTCAGTGTCCCAGGAAAATGGAGTGGGTGATTAAAATAGCGTGCGTCATTTAGAAAGAATTTTCATTCGTCGCCCAGCTACGGAACTGTTGTCATTTAATTGGACGCAGATATTTTTTTTTCCTTCCAAATCCTTTTTACGATTCAAACGCCATTTAAAAAGTTTTTTTTTAAGTGAACATTTTTTCGGCATTGAGACATAACCTAATGAGATTATTTTCCAAAATGTTCCAGATGTTGCCAGACGATTCCGATTTTGAGCGTATTGACCTTCATTAAGCGCCTACAAATTTATTTCTTAGCTTATTCATTTCAAATTTCACAATCATACGTTCCGCTTCACGGCCTAACCACCGAGCGTCGAAGGGTTCATGGAGTCCAGTTTGGATGATACGATCCACGACAAACTCACGAAATTTTTCAGTTCTGAAACACATGAACTGCAGCCGTGGTAGTCCACCCGGAGGTGAAGGCACTGGACATGTAACCGAAATATTGCGGCTTCTTCCCGATTTCCTTAAGGTTTTGTTGATACACTCAAACCTGCTAGTAAGTCACTTGGATAAGACGTCATTCCATAATATTACGTCATCCTCAAGGCCGCAGACAAGGGGGATGGGGGTGGGGGTTCACTCCCCCGAAACCTTCAGCAACATATATTACTATATTTAAAAGGGTAGTAAAAACCCGCAACAGTGAAACATGAAATTTGAACCCCCCCCCCCCTCCCCACCAAAATTTTCCCCTGGTCATCCTTGTCAGAAGTCCTGACCTTATTGACTCGTCTTTTCAAAAGTGTTTGCATCGTTATCGCTTTAGACAAAACCTTATTTAAAAAACAAAACAAAAACAAGTTATTTTATGCGATATATTCGCTATTGGGGTCTAACAAATGAATTTTTGAATAGAGTGCAACAGTTTCGAAAATATTAAATCATTTTTCGTTCGAAATGATTGCGAGCATTTTATAACGGTGGAAACGCTATTGGTTGAATGCTAATGGATTCCTGTGTACGGGGTAATGGCTGTAAATGTGTTAAGACGTCCATTTTAGGAGTGCAATATATAAACTAAATAAGGTTTTGGTCTACGCGGAGAAACGGCGAATCCCTTTTAGGGGGTTGCTCAATCGCCGAGGGGTCATAAAATATCAAAAGTAGCAAAGGTTGGTTATTTTTGGAGATGGATCGCCCAATTTGGCACCTTAAAATAAAACTGAAATAGATTTGGCGATATCTTCTATATCGGTAGAGAAATTTCCATAACCTGCAGTTTATTGAATGGCAGTATCAGCGTCTATATTAGTGTAAAGAAAAGTACAGTTAGAATATGCCTGGCGAAGATCGTTGAACAGTTCCAGTAGGCGATTTTAATGTAAATCTCATATCCTAAAAAGAGTTCAAAGGAATAAGAAATACAAATGCCGATCTTTCACGGATTATGATGCACTTTTCAACTGAATGGAACAAGATAGACACATTAGGCACACACATTTAAATTTTGATACCCTTTTAAAATATGATGTGCGTATTTATAGAGTGAAAGTGCTTCAGTGTTTTAAAAAGAATTTTGCTTGTTGAATGCTATTTTCTCTTCTCTCATTTTCTAAAAAAAAAAAAAAAAAAAAAACCACCAAATATTCCTGACATTACCAGACATGACATAAACTATCAGGTTAGAAGATCATGCTTTAAACACGGCCATACTTACATGTTACGATTGACCTATAAAAGATGTGTAAAACGTTTAGAGAATACAAACATTAAAAATTAGTTATCCTGGAAATTTGTTGTGTTTTTAGCTTAAAGTGACGTATAGGCTTGTTCTACGTGTCTTTTGACTGGTCCAATGAACAAATAGGCTTGCTACTTTTGACGTCACTGAGTTGTTTATTAGTATATAAACATGGTATAAAAAAACTCTTTTATAAAACATTTTATTAATTTTCTGACATATTTTATATTACTTTATTAATGGTTTATATATTAATGATATATTTTTAATAATTGCTATACAATTGTACTAATCATTCTTTTAAATAAACATGTATTTTTTAACGACTTTTTGAATACTCTTTCTTTTCATAACAGTACGTGTGTACAGTGCTCGGAAGCTCAAGTGGGCGAGGTCTTGACGTACGATATCCAGTTGAAAAGGCAGAATTTGGCCCTGTTGATATTTCTATTTCATAAAACCGTTACCGAATTCACAGAGTTCTTTTTTTTAAAGGGGAGGTGGGGGGATTATTTCTAGAGAAAGCATATTTAAAGAAACACATTAAATTATTCAAAAATATAATGTACAAATTCATGTGACGATGACCTTCTTTTTTAAATTTTACAGGGTAACAGAAGTTTAGGCATATGTTTAGCTAACAGTTTGCGCGCTGTTGGCTAAACATAGGACTGTATGTTGAGCTACCAGTGGTTAGATCATGTGACTCTGTGTGCATCTAACTATATATATAATGAAATTGTCTATCACAAATAAGTTTTTTCTTTTAACATAGCATTGATTTCTTGCAAATATAAAAATAAGCATTTATTGATGTTTACTATTCATTTTTTCTAGATGAGCAAATACACTTAATTTTTAGAGCCTTAAAAAAAGCTATCTTTCAAATTTTTTAAAATCTATTTTTATAATTTTTCCTTATTAATTAATTTTTTGAAACTCACTTCAAGTTAAAATATTGTATTAATTTACTACTTCAAAAAAGTATATCGCAACTATTCTACATTTCTACTTATGCGCAGAGTTTTGCGCGGTTTAAGGTATCATTTTAAAAACATGTGTGCAAAATTGTAACAAAAACATTGCTTTTATCATGTAATAATAGTACAAATTTTGATTTCTTTCAATGATAATGCGATCGCCCACAGCATGGAAAACAGTTTTCATGTTACTACAGAAGTTTAAACATAATTGGCGAAAAAAATCCTTTGAAAGATCTAAAAATTACAATTTATTTTCTTTAAATCTTCCAAACGTTCCTGGCTTCGTAAGTCGTTTCAGGAAGTACATTGTTTCATATAGATCAATTTTTACAAACTTATAAATAAAATGTTCAGGTTATAAAAACAACAAATGGGAAAAGTTCACAAATACAGCAACATAATTTTGAGCAAATGGCACTTCCGTAATTGTAACCGTTTTAGAAATACTAGATACATAATTAATATAAATATAGTTAGTTATAAATACTGTAATACATAAAATAACATTGAAACTGTATTTCGAACTAAATGTAAAAAAATGTTTGATGCTTTAACAATTTATGTACACATTGTTCACCATTCATAATTTATCACATCAGCACAATGTTCCAGTTATAAAAATGACATTGAGAAAAGATTATAAATATACCAGCATATTTTGAGAAAAATGCTCTTCCGTAAATGAAACAATTTTAAAATTACTCGATATGTAATTAGTATGCATAGAGTTATGAATACTGTAATACATAAAGTAACACTGAAACTCTATTTCGAACTAAATGTAAAAAATGTTTGATGCTTTAACAATTTATGTACACATTATTCACCATTCTTAATTTGTTGCATCAACATAATTTTCAAGTTATAAAAATGACATTGGGAAAAGATTATAAATATACCAACATATATTTGAATCAAATGGTTACACTTCCGTTAATGAAACAATTTTAGAAATAATATGAACATAATTTATATAATGCATAATTCTCATTATTGTAACAGATAAAATACTATGTAACATTTTTTCCCATAGTATTTCAAATCACATTTAAAAACTTTACTTATTATGTGCTTGTTACCTTAACAATATATTTACTCTTAAACAAAAAAATGTACATATACTTATATGAATAAATGTCATGTTCCTAGTAAAGTTACTTTTTCAGGGTTCGAAGATAGATAAGGTGGTCACTAATGGAGATGTTCTTTAAATCAAATCATCTTGAATATTGCGTTTTTATTCATTCAATCGTCTTAGTTGTGACGACTTTTATGTACATTATTAATATTATAGCCGACAAATTATAAATAATTTATCACTAGCTCAACTGGGACCATATTTATCGGCTATACGGTGAAAAAGATACAGTGGATCGTCATTAAAAAACCTTTTTAGCTTTTTAAAAAAATTTTTAGTTCTGGATAAAATAGAAACTTAACATCTTGGATAGACAGATGTGTAAATATATTCAGTTTCTTTTATTTGTGGTGCACGTGGAATACTTATAAGCAAGTATTCCATGTCAAGTTATATACAATTTTTGTACGTGGAGAGTAAAAGTCTGCCCCGATCTTTTAAATGCAACTTGAGAAGATGTTCTTTAAATCAAAAAATCTTTATTATTGCTTTTTTTATTCATACAAACGTTTTAGTTGCGGCGGCTTTTATGTACATTATCAATATTACAGCCGACGACTTATGAAAGATTTAATACCAGGTAAGCAACCGAACCGAAATAGGGGTTTTAAGGGAGTTCCTACGGCGCTAACCTCCAGAGTGTAATTGAATTATCTTGATGTTAAAATTCCCCAAAACATGAAAGGGGCGTAAAATCGATTACGGCTCGAAAAAAGTCGGGCCGAGAGAACGAGGATAAGGTAAAGAGAGAGAACAAGAGCTGAACAAGCCGCTAGTTGAAGATGGAAAAAAAGAGATGGAATGGAGGCCGACCCGCCTTCCCCCCACCCACTAGGAGTGAGCTTCACAGCGGGTTGCTCGGCCACGACCACAAGATAGCAGCGATGAAAAGTAAACGAAGTCCAATGACTAGGAGTGGCTGGCACGAAACGTAAACAAACCGAGATGAGTCACAACAAACATCTGAGGAGGGTGCCCAACGTCGCCCCGGAAAGGGTGCCACGTCCACAAAGTGACGGCTAACGCTCCACTGAGGGAGCCCGGCTACGGTCTTCAAACCATTCATTGTAGCTTTTCTTTAGCGGATACTCACAACAGTCTCGGGAAAGCCGCCACACCGTGGGTAGCCTGCCACACGCAAACCGACCATCAGAGGAAGCGATGAACCCTCTCAGCAAGTTGAAGCCTCGCACCCTACAGTCCAAGGAGCCGATGATTCGATGAACCAGTGTGAATGGATGACAGAGCGGCTGGACGACGTGAAAAGGCTAAAAAAGCAGAGTGACTCTCCGAGGAGGTGGCAGAAAACCGAGAATGGTGACGAAAGTCTTCAGAAAAAAAAGGACCTAGACAATGTTAGGAGGGCTTGGAGAGAAGCATGATGCAGCCAGGACGGAATCACAACCAACAGTCGAGGACGGCGGAAGGGGTGCCACATCCACAAATGGACGGTCTTCTGAAATATTCTCCTGCATTTTTTGATTGCTGTTATTTAGCGGGTCCTACGCCAGCGTCTGAAGTCCGCCACACCATTTGTCGGCTGCCACCCGCAAGCCGAAATCAGCTGCAGCGATGACTAGGTCCTGGTAGAAAGAGGCGTCCACTCCAAACAGTCCATGGGCCGGGCGATTCAAAGTCAGCGTGTAGATGGAAGTAGTCAGATGGGACGACTATGAAGAAAAACAGTAGCTTGAGACAGCGTGCAGACAGCTTGGAACAGCGCGAAAAATGAATGTAGAAAGACTGCAGAGCGACTGAGCCCGCAACATAATCCCGGATCCACGAACGGCGGCCCCCCCACAAGACTCCAGCCCTTCACACGGTTTCTGTCAAGGAGCTCCTGGGAACAGAGCGTCTCGGGCTTACACTCACGCTGGAATGATGAACGAATCAAACGAATGATGACTAGGTCAGCTAGGAGCCTATTGATGGGCCGTGCTATTAAAAAGATACAGTTGATCATTAAAAAAAAAACTTCTTTTCAAACAGTTGAACATAAAAAAAATTTTTTTTTGATTTTTTAGTTCTGGATTAAAATATAAATGAATTGATATTGGATGATAATGATGTCAGAAATACTTTCTATTGTAGCGTTCAGAAATCAGTACTTCGTAACTGGTAGAATTTTCATACTTTATATTCATTACATTTAAAAAGTGTTAAAGTCTGTAAGAGCAGTTGGCCCGAGTACAGTTTCTGACAGTAGTGTTGATTTTAAAAAACAATTAAATCCTTTAACACTTTGAGATCTGGCGTTGTGTTCTGTTGAGGAATGACGGCCAGTCAGCTACACGTGGGCTCTAGGCCGAGGGGTGGGGTGTCCCCCGTGAGGGTCTTTCTGTCTTAACCCCTATTTACGCCAAGTTTCGGAGGAAACAACGGAAAACTCCGAGCGGTTAGGCCGGCGTACGTGACCCGGTTTTGAACCGGGCACCTTCCGCCTTTCAGTTCAGAGCGCTTTGCGCTCGGTCACTGGTGGGGCTCGAGGTCTGGGCTGGGGGAAGCTTTATTTTTTTTCATGATTTTTTTAAAAAGACTCGTTAGATAAATATTTTAATATCATTTTTAATTATAAACTTTTACAGCTGCTCTTATCTGTTATGAAAAATACTATTGAAACGTACTGAGAATTAATATTGTATAAGAAATTGCATGTTTTAATTTGCATAAAGCATGTTTTAAGGTTAAAAAAAAGTTACATGTTAGAAAATATTTTTAACATGGAATTTTAGACTTGCCTCATAAAGTGACCACAGTGTTGTAAAAATACTCAAATAGAGCTTCGATTTTTAAACAAGCATTATTGAGTAAAACTTGTTAAAACACAGCAATAGGACCACGGAATGCTGAAAAACTGACTAAGTCATTCATATGACCCAATTTTGTTTCTTGTTGCCATTTGCATGTATATATATATATATTTAAATTGAACGTTTCATACGCAGATTTTGGAGAGATAACAAACATATACAGAGTCGGCACTTTTATAGCTCAGATGTGTGAAAGATGAACCCGAAAGATAAAGGGGCTCAAAGTGTTCAATACTATGCACACTAGAATTAAAGCGTATGATTTTTAAAATGAAAGACAATTCTATATTTTGTCGTTATTCATGAAATTCCGTTAACAAGGGCTCATCTGTGTTTTTTTTCCCTAATATCGCCGTTTTTAGGGTGGGCGTCATACACTTTAAATGCATTATGGGTAGTATGTTGGCTGCCGCTGAAAAACAAGGTCACTATTCGAGCAGCCGGGACATTTTTCCTTTCCAATGTCCGGTTCAACTAAGCTCGACCACCACAAAGGCTGGATGGGTTGGTCGTTTCATTCTGGAGGTGCCTGGTCATTGTATGTTTGCTAGTTTTGAGCGGACTTCAAATGAGAGACTGAGCACCTGGACAGGCCCCCTCCGCAGGTATCCTTCCGACAGGGAGGACTTTGGAGCCACGATCCATTGGACTCGTTCGGACTCCCCTCAGCGTGCACGATCCCACAGCGGTCCAGTAGAGAGAGGGGGCCACCCTCCCGAACACTGACCTGGGTCGGTGCTGCTTCACTTTCGGTGTTCTGGATGGGAACCGAGTTTAAAGGACCGGGCCGCTGCCGGAGGAGCCGCCCGGAGAGAAACTATAATAATAGATGTATGATAAATTGATTTGTAACGATATTTTGTCAAAACAAAAAATTAGGCTCACGGTTTTTATAGAATGTTGTTTCACTCGGGTGTCATGAGTACTGCTAGGAACTGCATAATAGTCAATACATACAATGGAATAGGACATGATTTTGAGAAAACAATACAATTTTTGCCTATTTATGGAGCTTTAAATACAAATGTGCATGTATATACATTTATACATTTTCTTATACAATGATCTTTTCTTTTATACCCCCCCCCCCTTCCCCTTATCTCTTTAATAGAGACTTTTTCCTTTTTCTTTTTTTAAAATAGCTTTTTTTTCTTTTTTCTTTTTTTGGTTGTAGATTTTTTCTTTCTTTTTTATATAGTTTTTTTTTCTTTTTTTTTCTTTCTTTTTTTTATATAGTATTTTTTCTTATTTTTATATAGTTTTTTTTCTTTCTTTTTTTATATAGTTTCTTTCTTATATAGCTTTTTTTCTTTCTTTTATATATATATTTTCTTTTCTTTAAGAGATTTTTTTATTTATTTTTTCTTTTTTTTTGGGGGGGGGGGAGGTTATTACTTTTATGCATAAAGTAAACTACATATAAATGAGTATTGAACACTTTTCTACAGAACATATTGAACATAAAAATGTCATAGGATACAGATATTTTTGCTCTCTTCAAGAAGGTAGCTACAGGGACAAGCAACAAGGTTCAGTCACTCATGACGCCCACGTGAACTTGCACCGAATGCTCCCGGCAGCCAACACGTAGATGTGACTGTTGCTTATTTTAAGAGGTAGAAAGCCTTCTTTGTAGCAAAATCTGAACTGTATAAAGGATGAAAAACATAAATCTAAAGGTTCTGCACAATTAAAAAAAAAAGCTAACAAAAGTTTACATTTCTATTTATTTATCTCTGCCAATAGCTCAGATATGTAAAAGACAAACCCGAAAAATGATCGGGCTCAAAGTGTTAAATATTACGCGAACTATAAATATAGAACATCATTTTAAAATAAAAGATAGTTCCATATTTGTCCATATTACTTTAGGAACTTCATTTACAAGGGATAAATCCGCATTTTTTTTATTGCTGTCTTTAGAGTGTGCGTCATACACTTTAAATACATTATGTTAACATGTTGGCTGCCACTGGGGGAAAGAAAAACGGTAATTATTCCAACAGCAGGGACTTTTTTCCCTTTCCAATTTCCGGTTCAGCTGCAAACTTATAAGTTTGACCACTAAAAGGGCCGGAGATGTTGGCCGTTTCATTCTGGAGGTGCCTAATCATCATGGGTTTGCTAATTTTGAAGTCATTTCAGATGAGAGACTTAGCACCTGGACTGGCCCCCTCACAGCTATCCAACAGAGAGGACATTGAAGCTACGACAGCTTTTACTCGCTCGAACTCCTTTAAGCGTGCACGGTCCCGCAGCAGTCCAGTCGAGAGAGGGGATCACCCTCCCGAGCACTGACCTAGGTTGGTGCTGCTTCAATTTCGGTATTCTTAATGGGAACCGTGTTTAAATGACCGGACCGCTGCCAGACGAGCCGCCCAGAGAGAAACTACAATAATAGATGTGAGATAAATTGATTTTTATTGATCTGCAGTATATTAACGACATTTTGTCAATAAAAAATTTAAATCACCGGTGATGTGTTCGTGCTTTTCATACAATCGTGTTTCACTTGGATGCCATGAGTATTACTAGCAACTCAATACAAATAATGTTACAAGCTTTTCAACAAAATGATATAATTTTTGCCAGTTTACAGACCTTTAAATACAAATGTATATCTTTATACAATGCCCTTTTTTATACTTTTTTAAAAGTAATACACTTTTTTTTGTTTGTTAAAGCATTTTTTAAGCAAAGGTTTTTTTAAAGCAGCGTTTTTTTAATTAATTTTTTAGCAATGACTTTTTAAGAACATTTTGTGCAATTCTTTTTCTTTTTCAAACAATGCTTTTATTTCTTTTTATTATTTTTTATGCGTAAAATAAAATACATAGAAAAAAATATTCAACACTTTTCAACAAAACATCTTGAATACAAAAATCTCACCAGATAGAAATATTTCACCTCTTTTCAAGAGAGTGCCCATAGGGATAAGCAACACGGTTGAGTCACTCATGGCACCCATGTGAACTTGAATGCTCCCGGCAGCCAACATGTAAAAGTCATTGTATTTGTTTTTAATTTAAGAAGTTTGATCCTTTTTTCTTTAACCGTTGAAATTGTTTTGTTGTTTGTTTATTCGCACTGTACCCCACTGGTACATAGCAGAACTTTCAATTTGATGGACATACAGACACTAAAAATGCACGATTTTGAATAAATAAATCTTTTTAAGTATTGTGCATAGTACAATTAAGTGACATATCAACAAATGAAAAAAGAATAGTTGAAATTCAGCGGTGATTATCTCACATTCCAAATGCATTTTTTCAGAAACAAAAGACAGAAAATACATCAAAATAAACATTTTTACTGATTTCCAACGAACATTCAGTAGTGTTTAGTATTTAAAATGACACAGTGATATAAAATATATTTAGACAAATTTTGTCAATGGCTTTAAAACTTTACATAAAGCAGCAAACATAAAAAACATTACCTTACATCTACTGTTTTTCCATGCAATAAGAAAAAGAAACGCTTTTATTCCCATGGGGAGGTCACAGTATGTATAAGCAAGATCCAAAATAATACATAAATTTAAAACGAAAGCAATAAAGATATTTTTACAATGATCACAAATGTTTGCTACATTTTACATTAAATGACGCATCTATAAGTAGAAATATAATTAAAACAGCTGACTGTTTAATACTGGCAAAAAAAGTTTAAATAGTGGTCACAAAACACTTGAAATAAAATGAGCACGAAGAAAAAGTATCAGGATAAATTTTCATTGATTTTCAATAAAAATTCAAAACAATAGTTTCAAAGTTAACTATAATATAAGTTGAAAGCTTGATTTGAAGCAAAATCTGAACTGTATAAATAATAAAAACATAACTCTAAATGTTTTGCACAATTAAAAAAAAAGGTAACAAAAGTTTACATATCTTTTTATTTATTTCTGCCAATAGCTCAGATATGTAAAAGACAAACCCGAAAAATGATCGGGCTCAAAGTGTTAAATATTACGCAAACTACAAATAAAGGGGATCATTTTTAAAATAAAGATATGTCCATATTAGTCATTACTTTTGGAACTTCATTTACCAGGACTAAATCTTTTTTTTTTTTAATAGTTGTCTTTAGAGTGTGCGTCATACACTTTAAATACATTATGTTAACATGTTGGCTGCCGTTGGGAAAAAAGGGGGGTCATTATTCCAACAGCAGGGACGTTTTTTCCCTTTCTAATTTCCGGTTCAGCTGCAGAAGTTTGACCACTACATGGGCCGAAGATGTTGGCCGTTTCATTCTGGAGGTGCGTAATCATCATGGGTTTACTAATTTTGAGCTCATTTCAGATGAGAGACTTAGCACCTGGGCCGGTCCCCTCACAGCTATCGTTCCAACAGAGAGGACATCGCAACCACGACAGCTTTTACTCGCTCAAACTCCCTTCAGCGTGCACGCTCCCGCAGCAGTCCAGTCGAGAGAGGTGGTCACCCTCCCAAGCACTGACCTAGGTCAGTGCTACTTCACTTTCGGTGTTCTTGATGGGAACCGAGTTTAAAGGACCTGACCGCTGCCGGAGGAGCCGCCCGGAGAGAAACTATAATAATAGATGTATGATAAATTGATTTGTATTGATCTGCAGTATATTAACGATATTTTGTCAATAACAAATTTAAATCACCGGTGATGTGTTCATGCTTTTCATTCTACAGTGTTTCACTTGGATGCCATGAGTATTACTAGCAACTAAATGCACATAATATTACAAGCTTTGCAACAAAATGATATAATTTTTGCCTGTTTACAGACCTTTAAATACAAATGTATGTTTTTATACAATGCCCCTTTTTATACTTTTTTAAAAGTAATACTCTTTTTTTTGTTAAAGCATTTTTTAAGCCAAGCTTTTTAATCAACGTTGTTAAATTAAGTTTTTAGCAATGACTTAAATTTTTTTTGTACAATTCTAGTTTTTTTTTTTTTCAAGCAATGCTTTATTTCTTCTTACTTTTTCTATGGGTAAAATAAAATGCATATAAAAGAATCTTCAACACTCTTCTGCAAAACATCTTGAATACAGAAATCTCACTAGATAGACATATTTCACCTCTTTTCAAGAGAGTGCCTTTAGGAATAAGCAACACGGTTGAGTCACTCATGGCACCCAGGTGAGCTTGAACGCTCCCGGCAGCCAACATGTAAAAGTAACTGTATCTGCTTTTAATTTATTTTAAAAAGCTTGATACTTTTTTTCTTTAAAAGTTGGACATCCTAATGTTATTGATTCATTTATTCGCACACTAGCCCACCGGTATATGGCAGAACCTTCCATTTTGATGGACATACAGAAATTAAAAATACAAGATTTTTAATAAATAAATATTCTTAAGTATTGTGCACAGTACAATGTACATTAAGTGATATATCAACAAATGAAAATAGAATGGTTGAAGTTCAGTTATCTCGCATTTGAAAGGAATTTTTTCCAGAAACAAAAGAGAGAAAAAACATCAAAATAAACACTTTTACTCATTTACATTAAACATTCAGTGGTGTTTTGTATTTAAAATTACATAGTCATGTAAAAAATATCCAGGCAAACTTTGTCAATGTCCACAACTTTACATAAAACAGCAAACATAAAAAACATCACCATACATATACTGTTTTCCATGTAATAAGAAAAAAAAACGTTTTATTCCTCTCTGAGGTTACAGTATATATAAACAAGACCCAAAATAATACATAAATTTAAAACGAAAGCAATAAAGATATTTTTATAATGATCACAAATGCTTGCTACATTTTACAATAAGTGACACATCTACAAGTACATATATAATCAAAACTGTTGAAATTTAATAGTGATCATTTAACACTTGAAAGAAAATCAGCAGGAAGAAAAAGTATCAGGGTAAGTTTTCATGGATTTTCAATAAACATTCAACAATAATTTCAAAGTTAACTAAATATGTGTAGAAAGCTGTCTTTGAAGCAAAGCTGCACTCGCTTGGAAACATAAACATGCATCTGAAAGTTCTTTAAACACAACCCCAAAAGTAACAACGCTTACATTTCTACTTATTAATTCTTGTAAGGCGTTAATGTGCATGTTAAACAAATAACAAAACGCCTCAATGCATACATTTAAAATTGAATTCAGCGAGATTTCACATAATAGCAAAAAGTGATTTTTAATTAAGTTACATGGTTTTTAAAAAACAATGTTTTTGTTACTTACGCACATATCTTATCCACTCTGCATGTATGAAAAATCCTAGAAAATAAAATAGACCTAATTTTACTTGTAAAGGCTCTAAAAGTTTTAATTTTCAATTAATTTTGTTCAATACAGAATTTTGAAAATAATTCCCTCAGAAGGCTTTCTACAGTTTTATGTTATAGTCATTAAACTGAAAGTCAATTGACTCCAAAACCTAAACAGAAAACAAAAATGCCTATGTTTTATATTTGCAAGTCTGTACAGAAAAACAATCTGCGAATTGCTACCTATCTGAAACTTAACAATTTAAAAATTGTAATTTTTTTTAATTTCTAAAATTTCGACTCAAAAATTTAGAAAAATTAGTTTTTAGAAAATTTGTACATTACATTTTTGAAAATAAAAATTCAAAGTCCAACTTCTTAAAATTGGAATTTTATTATGCTTCTCTGAAATGATTGTTTTTTTTTTCTTTTTTTTTTCAATTTAAAGTGGAACGAAATGGTAAATATACTTATTGATTTGTACTTAAAAAAAAACTTTAATTTCGATTTATTAGCATCAAGATGGTATTGGATGCTAATAAAATACCATCTAAACCAATTAGATGTGAGCATAGCTTCTAAACTAATTATATTTGAGGGGTGTTGGGAGAAAATCAAATCATCGCCACTGGAACTTCCGATCACGGCACAACTCCTGCTTTAATTGCAGAAAAATAAAAATAAATAAATAAAAAATTTGATTTTTAAAATTTAGAATTGGTTTCCAAAAAAACAAGTAGACTCTCTCTTTCAACCATTAAATATGCACCCTTTGTTTATTTTCAGTTTATATTTTTCGCGGTTCAACTAGCGGTGAAAATATCAAAATTCTTTTAAAATCAATAGATTGATAGCACCAGTGACTCCCTGACTTCACTGGCCCGTACACACGGTTTAAAAAACATTGCAAAGCAAAAGAAATTGTATGAACAATATATAGATTGATTTCGATGAACAGCTGAATTTAAAAAACGTGAACGCCTAAGATCGAATAATAATTTGCATGTATTGGTAAAATGAGATGACCTGCATTGTGGAACGGATGGAGGGATGTTTGCAAAAGAAAACTGCCCATAAAACGTGACTGGTACGACGTTCCAATTTTGTGTCGTACTGGTCCGTTCTATATTTTAGAAGTGTCGGACCGGCAGACCGCAGTTCATTTTGAACCCCACTGTCGTCCAATCTGACAGAGCGGACCTGTTTGTTTCGCCGGCCATCTCCCACAGCGTGAGACTAGCGGGTCATATTTACAATAAAATAAATAAATAAAAAAAAAAATCCGAAACTCTTTCGTACTTTAAATACGCACTAAAGTGCTATATATTAAAAGCGTATCATAATCCATGCATCATCCCTACTTTTCTTCCTTATTCCATTCAGTTGGAAACTGCATTATTATCAAGCGTGTGCCTTATTTTTCTTCCTTGTTACTGAAAGCACATCTTTAGATCCATTTTAAATCACTCTCCAAAACTGTTTAACAGTCTTCATCCGGCCTATTCTAACTATTCTTCACCTCTATAAATACCATTTGGAAAGTACATCCTAATCTATGAGTGTACCGTATTGGTCTTCCCTGTTCCATAAAACACTTCTTCGTAATTGGAATCTATATTAAAATCGCCTACTAAAACTATTTTAGAATCTTCGACTGGCATTTTCTAACTATACTTCTACTTTGTAATAAACTGTCGCGTTTGCCCGTTTCTAGCCCAATTTGGAAGCTATCGCCAAGCTGGGTTCGGTTTTGAAAACTTATTGTATGGCACCCAACTTCGAGATCCACTATCAAAAATGGCAAACCTCGTGCGACTTTTAACATTTTATTCTCACCCCCCCCCTTTCTCCCCTCGTTATCTGTCGAACTCATTTGAAAAGTGTCTCGTCGTGACCCATCGTGCGTTGACGAGTTATGTCGACGCTCAAAAACTGGGTTGATTTTAAAATAGCACTGCAGTGCTCATCCACAAAATCTTATGGAAATGGGGAAGGAGCAGCAGCACGTGGCTTCTTTTATCTTTTTTAGTAAACAAAGAGTTATGTAGATTTTTACGAATAAAGCAAGACGAAACAAGAGTATAGACATTACTATTTATTCTTCTTATTATTACTATAAAAAGACTTAAATACTGAACTCCAGAACGAACTCCGAAGCGCGACCGTTCCCCAATGCCGAAAAAAGGGCAGCCGTTGCCACCGCTCGATTGAACTAGTTCGCACAGATTCGTCACCCAGCCGGCTGTGTCAGACAGGCTCTCGAGCTGTGTGGTACGCGGTGGGTGTTTCGATCGAACGCCCTGTTGCTTATAGTTCAATCGAGCGGTGGCAGCGGCTGCACTTTTTTCAGCATCGGGCAGTCTTATCCATTTTTCTTCTAGGTCGATGTCTATTTTCATCTCATTGCCCATTGCAGATGCTGATGCTGATAACAATGATTTTGACATCCATTTTACAAATGAACGATCTATATTTTCTGGAAAAGGATGCGCTCGTTAGAAAAGACTCTCGTGTAACTATGTCCTCCTTAAGTATTTTATTGAAATCCAATGGATACTTCGTGAATCCAAAACAGCCAAGATGTCGGAGTTTTGAGTCCTCACTGCGGGGACATCGCGTGTTCAAAGGACGAAGTCAGACCGACACAGTTTTCATTTTTTGTTCTTTGAGTTGGGTGAACGGTGCCCATTTTAGAGGGGGCACTCGACGTCAGCGTCCAAGTTTCATGGAGGCAAAAAATAACGAAGCAAAGTCTAAGGTATATATAAAAAATCTAATGGGGCCACCCCATCACTTCCTAATACATCTTAAATATTTTCCGTTCACTTCATCTAAACTTATTTTTATTTGGAAGGGATACAGTATAGCGATTAGACTAAGGTTGAGCCATTTCTAGCTCAATGTTTAAGATATCGCCGAGCTGGGTTCAGTTTGAAAGATTTATTTTCGGCACTGAATAGGGCGATATTTTGGAAAAAAGATTAAAATCTCGAGAGAGTTAGCGAGATTCTGGGCATAGCCAAAATAGTCGTGGACCACAGACTCTTTATGAATGGAATGTATCCGTAGACCTTACTGTATTGAAAGTCTTTTGGGATATTTTCACACCGCAAATTAGGTCGTTTTTGTTGTATTCTACAGTACACCCAACTTGAGCTCCTGTACTTCTTTTGTCAGAAATCGAGCCCCGACATTCACATTCACAAAAATTTACATGATTGTAAACCTATTCGGTGATTCCTAAACACAAAGAGCATGTTTAGCAGGGTTCACGTTTGAATTCATTTTTTCTAACCAGAAGTCATGGATGTTCACAAAATCGGGTTGTATGCCCCTAAACCTTCCCCTTGCGCTCGGCACGACGCAGTCCAGTGAGCCAGCCCGCACGATGCCACATGAAGCGGCCGCGCGGATTCACTCACCTCCTTCGAGTGCAGGACCTCGACGGTCAAGTGGTATCCCAAGCACCCGCATCGAGATGGGTGCCCATACGCACTTCGACGGGGATTCATTCACTCGCACAAACACACATTCACGTGCACACTCATCCATTCATGCACAAGCAAGCATACACTCAGACATGGACACATTCACTCATATAAACACATATTCACATGCACACTCATCCATTCATGCACAAGCAAGCACACACACACACATGGACACATTCATTCATACAAACACACATTCAAATGCACACTCATCTATTCATGCACAAGCAAGCACACACACAGAGAGAGAAACGCATTCATTCACAAACACACATGCATACATACGCTTACACACTCAAAACACTCACATGCACAGGGTCCCATACAGACATGGACACACTCATGCACAATCACGTACGCGGATGCATACTTACACACTCAAAAACAAGTCGGCATACATACACATAAACGCAGTTATGCATACACCCAACGCAATCACACATGTACCTATTTAAAACTAAGACGTGTACATACTTAAAACTCAAAAACAAAACACATGAACACACTACTCGTGCACAAACACGTATAGGCATGCATACTTACATACTCAAACGCACGCCTGCATACATGCACATAAACGGATTCATGGACGCGCCCAACACAATCACTGATTCATAACATGCTCATAGACACACACTTTTGGCAAAATATCGCTCCATTGGGAGCCAAAGAGGTCCCCCAATCCAGCTTAGCTTAAAGATATCATCCATACAGGGTGTGAAAACCACCCACCCTCATGCTGCCCGATCGGCCAGTGAGAGATCCACACTGTGCGTTCTAGTAAACCGATCTAAAACACGAAATTGAATTTTTTGGCCACGCAGAACAAGAATTTTAGACTCCATCTCAACTCAGAGTAGCAGATCACCACTCAAAATGTGTAACCGGCCTTTATTTAAAAATAAGAAAAAAAAATTTTTTTTAATGCATAACCCACTACTAAAACCGTATCATTTTAGAATATTGAAATGTTGAGTGACAAGATAGGACCCCAGAGGATAAGGCTTCCAACAACGCAAGGACAGAAAGTCAAAACGTACAGAAAAAGTCGAACCGTAACTCTACCAAAACCATGGAAACGCCGACGATTTCCATGCTTCGAAAATCGGCTTGACCCAGTCAGAAATCAGAAAGTGTCCTCGCCGTAAGCCTATCTCTGCAGGAGGGAAAAGGATTCCGCTCGTAAAAAAAATATCGAAATCCAATAAAAACGCCCGTTTTTCATTGCGATTTTTAAAAACCAGCCAGGTACTTCTGTTGAACGTAGATAATAAATTTGACATGCAACTAAAACGCCAACCCTATCCATGGACATTGAAACGCGCTGACTGACGATAAGCCCATCTGGATCGTTGCGTGCTATTTTACGTTTTATATACTATTGCGTGTTATGCACGCGTGTTTTTTTTACAAAGTTTGAATTATTTCACCCGCAATGATGAAGCCAATTAAAAATTGAAAAAATATATAAACATGAAAGAAGAATAAAACTAAAAATCTAAAAGCTTAAGAATGATATATACATGTCAATAGGAGTGCTTTCATTGAACAAAATAACGTAAGCCCCTCTTGCCTTCTAGGCCACGTGATACTCCTTATCCCGAAGGAAGGCTATCCTAACTGGAACCGCGCACACAGCCTACGGGCGATCCAGAGTTAGGAGAGCCTTCCTCCTTATACCTCTTCCTCCTCCTTCCTCCTGGAGTAACGAGAGGGGGCGTACTCACCAGGCGCAGTCTTCTCAACTTGACTCCGTCTCCACGGCATTCACCCTGAAAGCACAAAACTCATTTTAGCCCTTTTATCTCCGATATAGAACTGCAACTATATACAGGGTGTCCCAACAGTACTAGATGAGCTCTGGACGACCCGATTCTTTTCACGGAGAGCCTAAAACAGGCCCGAAGCACTGTTTGAATTTCTTCTTTAACCCTTAAACGCGCAGTGTTCCCGCTCTGGGAACACCCAACTCGGACGTTTGGACAGTTGCCAGTTACGAAGAATAGATTGGATTTCTATAAAAAGAGTGGCGGGTGACCTAGCTCCACGAGAATCCTTTATTTTTTAGCACCCCATTTCCCGTCAAAAAAAGGGTCACGATTCTTTTGAACAGCACTGACATCTGCTGAAAAATGGAAGAATGCGGAAACAGCTGGATAGATGGCCCCATGCTGAAAAAAGGGCAGCCGTTGCCATCGCTCGACTGAACGACCCGCAAGAGGGCGGACGACCGAAACGTTCATCGCGTGCCACAGATCGAGAGACCCTATTTTGACGCAGCTGGCTGTCGTCAAGAAAGGGTCTCTCGATCTGTGGCGCGCGATGAACGTTTCGATCGTCCGCCCTCTTGCGGGTCGTTCAGTCCAGCGATGGCAACGGCTGCCCTTTTTTTCAGCATTGGGAAAGGGTTGCGCCTTTCAAGGGTTAAGTGGAGGTCTGAAAGAGTTCGTCGACCGAGACGGGGTGACTCTAAAATATAAGTGTGAGTTCTCCCTTTCACGCTTTTGTGGACCCCAGGTGGATGCAATGCGAGCAATGAGCCTCGGCAGGGCTCACGCATGCATGCCTCAATAGGCATGCAGAACATTTTGAAAATCGCCTCCCATAAACCTATGCAAATACTGACGCCCAGTTCAAACTTGCGGGAGAGGTTTTTTTCGTACACCGTATGGGGCGCTTCTCATTTTGGCTCGTATTTTTTTCGAAAACGATGGGTCTTAGTGTTAGGGTTGTTTGGCTATTTTTTAAGTACTCCGAGAGAAGAATCTAGCTGAGCCGAGTTTATGGGATCTTGTTGGACACTCTGTATACACAGGGGGTCCCAAAATCACTGACCTAAGCTTTCATTCCTTAGATGGAATGAAGGGATCATAGAGCCTCGACACACACTGATGATAGACATATACAATGAACTACAAAGTTACGTAAAAAAATGCTGCAGAATGTACGCAGTTTATTAACATTTTCAGGCGATGCAGTCTCAATCCATACAAAGTTCAAATTTTTAGTGGGCCCCCATCCAAAAGCAAAATTTCCAAAAAGTAAAATGCGCTCCCTGCATTGAATGAGGGGATGTATAAAATGTCAGCCTTTCATCAGAAATAGGCGCAGAGATATGTTTTTGGGATACCCTGTATCTATCTATCTATCTATCTATCTATCTATATATAATCTGCATTTATAACTTCAAAAATCAAGATGAACAAGGCACTGGATGACTCAAAAGGCTTACTTTTCCACTCCCATACTGCAATCATCGTATAGTATGTTCTGGACCATGGTTCATGTTTTCCCAGAAAAAAAAAGGGTTACACGCATTCATTAAACTTTTTGTAAGAGTTAAAAGGGTCGCCATAGACAGATGCTTGTAAAAAGGGAATATCACTGCAGACCGGTTCTAAATACATGAACCCTTTGAAGCAGGGGTGTAGCCAAGGGGGAGGGGGGGTTAGGGGGGTCATAACCCCCCCATGAGAAATTTTTTGCCATAAAAATGTATATTCTTCACTACATTATCACACACGCGTATACATATATATGAGTTGTAGTAGTCGTAACCCCCCCGATGAAAAATTTCTGGCTACGCCCCTGCTTTGAAGCGCAACCCTTTCCCAATGTCGAAAAAGTGCAGCCGTTGCCATCGCACGATTGAACGACCAGCAAGAGGGCGGTCGATCGAATTGCCCAGTGCGTGCCATAGACCTCAAGAACATTTTTGGACACAGCTGGCTGTGCGGTGCCGCACACGGGACACCCATAGATATTGGGCAGTCTATCTAGACGTCCTCCTTGAGTATTTAATTGAAATCCAATTTATTCCTGGTGAATGAACACGGCCAAAATGTCAGAGTTGTGTCCTCAGAAATTTTCGTTCTAAGGAGGTTTATCGCTATAAACAGTATCGTTATACACAGGTTCCACTGTAGTTAACAAAAGGAGGTCTCCTAAGTGCATTTGGAACATGGGTCATTCTTTTTTTTTAACCTTCATTTTGTAAACTCGAATCCGATTGCTTAGCCTGTTCGCTCGCATCGCTGAAGAGACGCAACGGAGGAGACTCTCCTTCTCGGAACGATGTTGCTTCCCAGGCTATTCCGCCGGGATTCCGTCCTTGATTGTTGCGCATGCGCAATCGGTGGGTTCCGGTGGAGCTTTCGAAGAACCCTTCTCGGACGCACTATCGGTCAGAGAAGGAGAGTCTCTTCCGTTGCGCCTCTTGGATCTGATTGTATTTTGTTAAGGCAAACCTACAGGAAGAGTTGGAGGAGTGTCTGGGGTGGCGGACTTTTCAAGAGGCTCTAACCTTTATGGACGTAGCATCTGGAGAAAACCGCCTAAAACTTCAGACCATAAGATCGACAGCCGCACAGTCGTCCAGAACCCCGGACCTTCAGCTGTCTGTCATGTTCAGTGTCTTATCCACTCGGTCAGGTGGGGCCCTTCAGTGATGAGAGGGAACAGATTGGACATGGGTTCAGCGGTTTCATTTAAGTGGGCTCAGAGAGTGCTCCTCCTTGGGTACGCCACTGGCACGGATTTTCTGATTTGTGTGTTTAAGGCAACACTACGATAGGGCGATCTGCCAAGGATGGGGGATGCCTTGGTAGGAGGACTTTCTAAGGGGTTATAACGCGTATTCACGTAACATCTGGAGAAAACCTACCAAAACTCCAGACCGTTAGATGGAAGACCGCGCGATGGGACCCGAATCCGGGACCTTCACACTTCGGCAGTCTACCATTTTCAGTGACATAACCACTATGCCATGGTGAGGCTCCACTGGCACGGACAGGCAGACAAACTCGAACCATAAACATCTTTACAATAGAGTGTTTAAAAATCACGATGCACCGACGCTAATAGATAACATTCATTCTACCAGGTGTACCGAAAAGTAAAGTTTTTTTCCCCGCCTAAAAAAAAAAACAACCATGAAATTCAAAGAAATAAATATTTAAGAAGTTTTAAATGTAAAAGCAGTTCTACTTCAACAATGGATTTCGACTGGTCACGTTTTAAAGAAAGTATCGTTTAAAAGTCTTTTAAACTGTGTTATATTTTAAGCCATGTATTTCTACCTGCGCGTTTTTGCAACGATGGAAGCGAAAAGTTAACAATTTGTTACGTGGTAGAACGTAAAGAAACAAGATTGTATTGGAAAGTGCTTTTATAGTACATGCTTTTGACATGATTTATTTATTCGCTTACTTTATTTTTTTACCTTGAATATTTTTTACTTATTAATTAATGTTATCAAAAAATGTGTTTGAACGTCAGTTAGATTTGTTGCTGTTGTGGGATTACGGCCAATTATCTGCGCGAGGGATCTAGGCCGAGAGGTGGGGTGCCCTCTGTGGGGGTCTTTCTAAGAGGCCCTAACCCGTATTTGCGTTGCGTTTGGAAACCACGGAAAACTCCGATGGGTTAGATAGGCTGATGCGACCTGGTTTTGAACCAAGTACCCTCAGTCTTCTAGTTCAAAGCGCTATGCGCTAGGCCACTGGTCGGACCCATTAGATTCTGTCTTGAACTATTTTGTTTATTTTGGACTAGTGGCCTTTTCAAACTAAGTCCCTGGGGGCCATGTGAAAGCTGGCCAGAGTGATGTTTCAGAAGTATCTGATTTCAGACTTCCATTTTTCATTTTCTTACTATTTTATTTTGATCCATTTTTAGGAATCCAAAACATCCATTCTGTCATTTTTTAAAAACAATTACAGAAATGACAGATACACATTATCACCCTCCCAATTTCAGACTGGATGCTCATGAAATTTGTTCCTGTTTCATATCACACGAAACAGCTTTACAAACTCCAATGAAAGTTCTGCTCATTTTGTATAAGTGATTTCTAACATGAACACAGAAAAGATTTAAAAAATTGTAAACTGTTTAAAAAGAATGAAAACAAAGAATGATAAACACATAAAAAATTACTTTTATCAATCATCAAGCTAGTGGGCTTTTAAATGTACTTTAAAAAGAATTTACAAGACAGAATCTTTACTATGTAAACACATTTTTGGCATCTGCAACTATTGCAGAATATCATTGTCTCAATTATGTTATCGAGTGGTCTTAGTTGGAACCCTTGGACAACATACCATCCTCTTACAGCTCATTCATACCGTGAAAACATTCTCTACACACAAAAAAGTAAATACTAAACTTACAAAGTTGCATTCCCCTCCCCATCCCCTCACGTGTACATCATTCCATCAAGTGTATTCTCATTCGTCAGACGTCTAACTTAACGGTGAAACAAGATCGTTACTAGAAAACTAAGATAATGCATGCGATCATGACACAACTGAAAATTTGGGATGTTTATTTAACTTAACACGAAACAAGATGGCTGCTAGAAAATGGATGTGTGCAATCCGATCACCGCACATCTGAAAAGTACTCTGATCGGTGATTTTGAATGAACAGCAGCAGATGACACACGGGTGGAATTGAAAATCGAAATCATAAGATCTCACCTACCCTTCCTCTGCGATGGTGCTGGATCTTCTCTTCTTAAAATTCTTTATCTTACGTTGAAGATATTTTGTATTTGTTTACGGTTTTTGTTTTCGCTGTCATGGTTGCAGTCTCCTTTAAACTCGTATTTCAGTATCGTAGGCTTGATCTCGTATTGAAATTCTTCTGCGCAAAGTTCTGTAGCAAGGGAAAGGAATTCCTGAATACTGGAATCCCTCAGAATTCTCTGCCTCCTGGTACCTCAGTAGCAGTAAAACCATGAGATCTGACCTACCTTTTCTCGGCGAGGGTGCTGGATGATTGTCTTTCTGCAAATATTCCGATCAAAGTATTGAGCCTTATTTACGATTTTCCTTTTATTGTTGTATTTGGACTGGATTCACTTTCGGACTCGTTTGCTTGGTTCCAAGTATCCGCTTATCGGTCCTCGTCGAAAGAAATAGACAACACATTGACTTGCACAAAAAAAAGGAAGTTATGCAATTCATAAAATCAAACACAAACAACCAGGGGAGAGGTGGGAATCGAACACAGGGCGGAGAGGAGGACAGGCCTTAACCTTTCAGGCACCGACTTCCCTCGTTCACAGTTTTCTTGTTGGCATAGTTATTTTTTCTAATGGATCCGAGTCTTGAAATTTGACTAAGGCACACCAATGTGCAGCACAGTGGTTAACCCATTTGTGCCTGGATATTTTTTGCGACTTTCTTCGATTTTTGCTAATACCAGCAATACTAGATAAATTTCTGATGTCAACTTCTTGAACAAGGGATAATTTCTTTTAAAATCTTTATGCATAAAAATTGAAATGTCAACATCTTACTGGGTCATGTTAAAATATTTTGTGGAGTTGAGGCTCCATACTCGTGAATAAAGGCTAGGAATAATAGAAAACGTTTTCAACTGATAGCGAAAATGCCGTCCCAAAAAAGAGACGCTAGGCATAAATGGGTTAAAGCCACTGACATTGGGAGATGGCTCGAGTGGAGGAGCAGGGTTCTGTCCTCTCGCAGCGCCGTCGGTCTAGCGTTCTGGAGTTTTAAGCGGTTTTCTCCGTGTAACGTGAATACGCGCTAGATACCCTGAAAAGTCCTCCCCCAAGGCATTTGTTCCCCCCCCCTTGTGTTTGTCCTTTCTCTGACGTGGATTTATAAGCGGTTCCTCGTGAACAAGCACACAAATCCGAATACCTGTTCCTTGTTCCAACACAACGACTAAAGCACAGGCAGAACAGCTGGCCATCTTCGTCTTTGAACGAAAGGTTCTTAGAAAAATATTGGGGGCTGTGAACGATGGACTGTGGAGACGAAGACATAACTTTGAACTCTACTCTATGGGTTATTCAAGGAGGCAGATATCATTCAATTCACAAAGACAGGTCGTCCGAGGTTTGCGGGCCATATATGCCGAATAGGCCCCTCATCCTTGACTTTTAAGATCTTAGGCCATAAACATGTAGGATCCAGAAGAAGGGGTATAAGCCCAAGCTGAGATGGATTGATTGTGTGGTAGAAGATCTCAAGCTATATATATTACGGGTTATTAGCTGTAGACCGTTAGCCAGGAGGAGGTCTGAGTGGAAGAAGTTTCTCCTGAAGGCTTTGGCCCACCAAGGGGCCCTCGTGTTAATGGCAGAAGAAGAAGAATCGTTATCGTTTAATTTCAACATGGATTCCAGGATTGCAGGCTGGATCCCAAAGGCCATCCGTTGAAATCCTTTTTTTAGTTAGTTCCATAGCAAGGGAAAGACCCCTTCAGAAATCCTTCAACAACTCGATGGATCGGAAGTTCAACAAGCTCCCCAGACAGCACACTTGTCCATTTCACGGTCTGGGCGCTAAACTCCGTTCCCATAAGAACACGGCAAGTGAAGCAGCATCCGGCTTGGCCAGTGCTTGGGAGGGTCATCCCCCTCTCGGCTCGTCCGCTGTGGAACCGTGTACGCTCATGGGAGCGGGTGCACGTAAATTCCGTCGTGGCTCCAATGTCCTCCAAGTTGTTAAACGATACCTCTGGGGGTGCCGATTTCGGGTGGTGGTGGGTCCCTCATCTGGAATCGGTTCAAAATGAGGGACCCACAAGTAGAAGTCCAACCCCCTTGAGTGCACTGGCACCCCTCTTTCCATGGATAGTGTCGTCTATCCACGGACACGACAACAACAACAACGATAAACTTATCCAGGACATGCGCAGTGCATGTCTGTAAACAGATACCTCCTAGACATTAGCAGCACTATAGTGCTATTAAAATCGAGCAGGTTTTTTCAGCTTCGGCTGAATTTATCATGCCGAGGCATTTTTCAAATACGTTTGTCAGATAACGCGGAAGGGGGGGGGGTGTTGAAAGTCTTATAAGGTTTGCAATTTTTGATAATGGATCTCGAAGTTGGGTGCCAAACAATAAGTCTTCAAAACCGAACCAAGCTTGGCGATAGCTTCCAAATTTGGCTAGAGACTGGCAAATGCGACAGTTTCTCTCTATTCTAAAAAAAAAGTAACGGCCGCTGTCACCGCCGCTGCAGTCAAGAGCTTCTTCGGCTATCTTCTCCTAAACCGTGGGGATTTGAATTTCGAGAAACATGTCCACGGATTCGGAAAATTCCAAGGAACCTGATAAGCTGACTTAAATTTCGAAAGGCGAATTATTAGATATTAATAAGATATTAATATAGATCTATCTAGATAGAAGATATTAATAAAAATCTGAAAAAATTAAACATAATGGTTGCCAGATTTGGCAGAAAATCATTCATTCCTTTGCAACAAAGCCATTCCAAGTATGTAGAATCGCGTAAAATTGACAAGCATGAATTAGAATGGCACCCGTTTTACGCCAAATTAAAAAGTATACGAAATAAATAACCCAAAGTGCGTTACACAAAGTTGACAACTTTCAAATAGTAAGTTCGCTTAGACAACAGGAGTTTAGAAAGAGCGATTATTCGTTTTCCCAAAACGGAATAACCAATTCTAACTGATTTTAAAAGCGACATCTTGGCATTAGGTACGATCTGGCAAAATGGTATCTTTCCAAGCAGGGTGAATCTAAACCGCGAGTTCAGAAATGTTAGAAACCAATATCTTGAAAGTGAAAAATAATTAAAATGCAGATTACTTTAAAGCCAGTTCGGTCCAGCTGGAGTATTGGCTACCAGTAGAAATATTGGGCGGCGTTCACTATGCCATTATAGCAGTTATAGTACACTGGATATTTGCCAGCGCGGCGAGATGATAAATTCCTGATGCTAAATACGCCAATCTGCAAAGGATTATGTGCATGAAAATACGGATAACGGTTTTCCGGAACCTTAAATGAGTAGCAATTATAGGTTGTGAGCCTGTGTAAATCGCCCAATAATGAAAAGTCGCCTTTAGTGGCAGGCTATCCTAGCTGTTCCGTAGTTTTTATCAAAGAAAACATATGAAGTACTGTTTTCTTAGAGCTCATTATTAACTATACATATAAGCAAGTCACCCAATTATGAAAATTCGCCATAATTGGCTAATACGCAAGATGCTTCATGTGTTTCACATAATTACAAATAGTGCGAGGTTTAAATTTCTATGTTCCAAGCAACATGCAAGAACGAAGCAATGTGTAGCTCGGTAACATTCTATCGAATCCTACCTTTGGGTTTTGTTTGTTGAAATGATGCCTTTTCTACGAATAAGTCTTAATAGGGGCCGGAATGCCTCATACGAAAAGCGAGCGTAGCGAGTCTAGGGGCCTTGGCCCCTAGTATTATAAAGGAAAAGTATAGTTAGACTGTGCCTGGCGAACATTGTAAAATAGTTTTAGTAGGCTATTTTAATATAGATTTCAATTCCGAAGAAGTGCTTTATGGAACAGGGAAGACGAATATGGTACACTCATAGATTATGATACATTTTCCAAATGGTATTTATAACGGTGAAGTATAGTTGGAATATGTTTGGCGAACATTGTAAAATAGTTTTGGTACGCGATTTTAAGGTAGATTTCGATTCCGAAGAAATACTTTATGGAACTGGGAAGACAAACACAGCACACTCATGAATAATGATACACTTTCCAATCTTAGTGGAATAAGGAAGAAAATAAGGACGACACATGGATTATGATACGCTTTTAATATACAGTGCTTCAGTGCGTATTTAAAATATGAAAGTGTTACATATTTTAATTTTCTTGTTTTGATATCTTTGGGTAAATCTACAGTATGTCTATAAAATGACATGGTACGGACATTGAAGCGACCTCAATCATGACTGTATGTTGACATAAACGAGAGAGGCTATCTTGAACGTGTCCAGAACTTGTCCTTCTGGATGTTTAGAACTTGCCCATGAGATATCATTAATACGCAGAGTATTTCAAAATTAGAGGAACAGACTTCTAGGAGGGGTAAGTTACACCAAGACGGTTTCAGAATCACACAGCGATGGGATCGGAAACGTCGTCTTCATGTACCTCATCTACCATGTGTCAGTAATCACTTTTTAAGAAGAGTTGAAGGGTATATCTAACTTCTTAATCAAGTTTCATGAACAATGGGCTCTCCTCCGACACTTTCATCAATGTAATGAAAGAAACAATTCTGAAAGAACATTTGTTACCAAGTACAATCTGTGGAAGTTACATTTGTGTTTGAAAACCGGAAAGTTCACTATTACTTGAACTCTTCTTCTAAAGGGATTATTAACATGTACATGAAGAGTACGTTTCCGACCCCACATCGCTATGGGATTCTGAAACCGTCTTGGTGTAGCCTACCCGTCCTAGAAGTTTGTTCTTCTAATTTTGAAATACCCTGTATAGGTCGTATTGTGCCATCCAGACAAGTTATGGACTTAATATGAATATGGGCAAGTTGAAAAAAGAAAATCACTTTTAAAACGTTTTACACTGGTGCGCAGATTATTCATCGATGAATTCTATTCGGATAAAAATTCATTCTCGAATTCTATTCGAATAGCAATTATGAAATTCTTGTCGTAAGCAACCACACTGCGTACCACGAAAAATCGGTCGTTCAGGA
>JAWZYV010015984.1:0-45000 GCA_038373885.1 Cheiracanthium punctorium | reverse complement strand
ATTTAATAGCATGAACGCGATCTTACGCCATTCATTACATTGCGATCACGGCACGAGAATTTATGTTCGGTTGTTGCCACAGAAAGGATTAAAAAAAAGGGTTTTTTCAACCAATCGAGTTTTTAAATGGGTTATCAGAATTTCAATTCGCAAGTGAGGATCTATGACGTCAAATGCTACGCCGACGTTACACCATAATTTTAACTCATTTATTCCAGCTCTATTTTCAACACAGGGAGACGATATTTTGATTAAAATTTACTGTAGAAATAAACTAAGAAATTCACTATTATTATTAGAAGTGGTATTTTAATCCGGTGCTTATTTAAAAATTGAAATGTTTTCACGGCGCTGAAAATGTTCATTCTAAAAGTTACAAAGTTCGTTTCAAAGCGCGATATATTAAAATTTTTCTATTTACTATTTTTTTTTTTGGCATTTAATTTAGCGCAGGCGTTGCCTAACATACGCATGCAGGTTGCGAGTATAGTTTTATTTTCACGTTGAATTACGTTCCTCCATAAAGGTCCAACGCAAAGTTTTAATGATACCGTTTGAAAACAATTATGCTAAATATCGAAATTAACTCCCTCAATCTACCGGGGTATCCTTTACGGCAGTCAAACAGTGACGTCATAAATTTAAAAAAATGCGTGAAATTTGTAAACTCTGCAACTCTAACGCCCTGTCACAATTAAAATGGGAATAAGTAGCTCCTCGAGATTACACAGTTTGATGTTTTTCAGGAGACAGGACTATGGAGGATATAAAAGATATCGCTATATTAGATACATGGATATTTAAAATGGCACCCCTTGGATATTTTCTCCCCACAGTAAGATGAAATGGTTTGCGGCGCTAAATACGCCAATCTTATAAAACTATGTATAAATTAAATATATATGGAGAGTTTCTTTAATGGCAACCATTATGTGAAATGATTATTATTTATGCTAATGCGTAAATTGCAAAGAATCGCCACAGAATCACAAGATCCCATTGAGGCCAAATAATCTAAGCTGTTTCTTTTAAGGGAGCCTTGAAGAGGGAGAAGCGAGTATAGATAGTATTAATGTACGTAATAGGTAGTATTATTAGATTTGTAAAGATAATATGAATAAATCGCAATGTACCACGTTAATAAATATTTCATGAAATTAAAAGTGTTTATCCTTTTTCAACGGTTGTCTTACACCAACTAAATGAAAAGTAATTCTAATTTGCGTTAATATATCCCGCAGTAATTTCAACAGAGGAGATTACTTGAACTTTTTTAAAAATGAAATTCTGTTTTGTCACATGCAGATATGATTTTAGTAGTAAAATATTCCCTTCTTCCCATATGAAGAGCGGGTGCGCAGCTATTTTATAAACATATCTTGAAAATAGCATAAATGAATTCAAAAGACCTCAAAACGTGTAAATACACCAAAATCTCGAAGTCGAATTTTTTCATGATTACAATACTTTCCTTATATGGTACATGTTCGGAAAGAAATAAATGGTGCTCCATTTCATGTAGTGTCTTAGGTATTTAATGCTACAACTTGAGCCTAAAAAACAGTATTATGTAGAAATAAGACATTTTGAAAGCCAGGAGTTCTCTGCAAACCATTAAGCTTTCTACTTTTTTGATAGTGAATGACACTGACGTAGTTTTTTGAGTCATTATACTGCAATGATCAGGTTAGTACTCATGACACAAACTTTACATTAAGAGTCAAATAATTTTGCTCTTTTTTTTTTTTTTTAATTCCACATCACGAATAATTTCGAATTACACATGTAAGGAAAATTTTCGTTTCCTACCGTGCGAAGAACGGGCACGCAGCTAGTGTTTGTACTAAAGTAAATTCCATTAAAATAGTGCGAATCAAGATACCTAAGCCATACTGTTAACAATTGAGAGGGGAGTATTAGAAATATACAACCTAATCTTCTCATTTTTCACCCAAAATACCATACCTTATTCTTGACTTAACAGCATATTTTGAAAAAATCATGCAAGTTGGGAACAGAGGTACAGTAACTGTTTCTAGTACTTCAAAACTTTTAGAAAGTCCCTTTGAGATCTGTGTTAAGCCTGTATCAGTTACAAAACTTACAAAAAAATAATAATAAATACAAAACTTGCAGTATGTATTTCTTTTTGAAAAATTTTTGCTGTTTAAATTCTATGTATACAAATTTTTACCTGAATTTTTATAAAGGGTACCGTTTTTCATTTGTTTTAATGTGTAATAGTTTATAGAGAGAGATTTTTCCTGAATTTTTTTGAGTCCCTGGAGTTATTAGTTTATTTTAATTTTTGTATTTAGAGCATGAAGCGGATTTTGTTTCTTTGATATACACCATTAAACAGAATGCATGGTTTTTCTAAATCTCAATAAATTAAGATTATTTATCTGCTCGGCCACAATTAATCCAAATTATTAACACTCTACTGTATGTCATAAGAATAAGTCAGATTTGCTTCAGAAATTAAGTAGCAACCTGTGATAATGCAACTATAAATAACTTACTTAAGAATGTAAGTTATTTATAGTACTTACTGACTATTACTAAGTAATACTATACTTAGTACTAAGTACTTACTATAGTACGTACTATAGTTACTTACTAAGGATGATGTAAGTAACTTACTGTTCATTAAAATTAACTTTTTGTATTTATTTTCTAGGAAAAAAAATTAGAAGAAAAAAAGAGACAACAAGAAGAGGCTGATCGAGAACGAGTACGAAGAGAACAGGAAAATGCAAGGTGATATTTTGTTGCCTCATTCTATCTTTCCTCTATCACCTAAATTTTCACAAATTCCTTAATTTAATTGTCTAGTAAAGCAGTAAAAGATTCAAAAATACTTTAAGGGAGGGACGAGAAATAAGACAAAGCAAACAAATTTGAAACATTTTTATAGGCAATTATAAAGCTCAGTGGTTTATCAAAGTGCTCTCCCCCCTCAAAAAAAGGTGAAGAATACTACCCTTTTGTACAAGTATTCACAGGGTATTAAGAAACTGGTGAGGAATTTCATTATTCAAAATACTGATTGAAATCTTGATTCAACCCCCCCCCCTCTTCCTCACCAACTCTTAAAATATACAAATTCTGTAAACAATATGACAAAAATTGGCTTGTAAATAATAAATGTAATTTTACTCGCTGCACTTTTGTTGTAAAATAGATAGGAACAAATAAGAAACATAAAAGAAAAGGGAGAGAAACTTTCCCCCACAGGAGCCGACCTTACCAAATTTTCATGGGTGAGACTGGTTTTTTTTTTTTTTTTTTTTTGGGGGGGGGGGGGAAGAGGAATGTTTGAACCTTTAAAAAAAAATCCCATTTAAAATTTACTTAGATTAAATTTAGTATTCATTTAGAATTACGAAGCAGCTAAGTATCTATTTTTTTTTTACTACTGAAGCTCCAAAGCCAAACATACATGACTGACAAGTAGCAGAATTCAGTTGGAATTTATACAAACATTGAGCATCCAATCCAATAAATTTTTCTGCGAGTGCTTAGTGCTTTGTTTCCAAGCACTCTTAAGGATGAAATCAAGATGGATTGCATATCATATTCTCTAAGCAAAAGATTTTTTTTTTTTTTGTTTAAAGTTATGATTTCTTATTTCATCCATGATTGATTTTATTCATGTCAGATAATTTCATAAGTTATTCCTTTTTGAAGAAAATTGTTTGTTATTTTTTCTGAATATTTAATAGATTTTCTCTATAAAAGTAACTAAAACTATTCCTCGAAAATGTCTGGGTGCTCTGCACCCACATGATTCTTTCGGTGTATGCTTCAGCCCCATAGTAGTCACATAGTTGGTATTCCTGCTTTCCTCAGTTCTTGTTTGTATTTGTAGCTTCCTTTAGTTGCATTATTAATATTCTTAAAGCTGCATTAATAATTGTCTTCCAGAGAGGAGCAAGCCAAAAAAGAGTCTGATGATTATAGAAGGAATCTGACAACAGCACAATTAAAACGTGAAGAACAAGAAAAAAGGAGGCAACTAGTGGTAAGTTTAATTATTTTTTGAACTGACTAATGATTTCTGTATGATGTGTTATACAGAGTACTTTCCCACAGTTATTTCAAGTATTTTTCATATTTTTAGCAAAGTTTTCAGTTCAGCTTAACATATTTGGTGTTACAAAAAAAAAAAAAATAAAATAAAATAAAATAAAATTCCCTGCTATACACCCCTTTTTTTACCAGCAATCTGAATATGCAGGTAAATGATGACATGCTACCCCACATGTTGTATGTGCATGGTCAATGCTGCTTGATTTTATTTCAAGTCTCCAGGTAGCTGTCTTTTCCTTTGAACAGGGATGCCACATTTCTGCTGATTGGTGAATTTTCACTTTTTATATTTTTATTTATTTTATCATTCTGCATATTCAACGAAATTTTTCTAAAAATTCCACCATGTTTATGTTTTTCTCTCTTTTTTCCCAGTAGTAATTAAATATTAATTTCCAGCATCTCAGCTTCAATTTTTTCCCATCTGTCTTGGAAAATTAATAGTTTCCCTTCAGGATTCTTTTTTTAATTTCCAATGCTGCAAGAATAAAAATTAACTCCTATTTCAAATTTAAATCAGTTTTTTCAAAGAAACCAATAAATAAATAATTTGCAAAAAAGAGGAAGTTCAGACATGTATGAAAATTATGTAAAATAATTAAAGTACCAAATTAATAAGTTGCACATTCTAGTCTCAGAAAATTTCCAAGTCCCATTTTTCTTTTGAGTAAAAAACATTTCATTCCTGCTCTGACATGCACACGATATTTTAATTAAAAAATAACCTTACAAATAATCTAAACAAAAAAAATCGTTATTTTTACTTCAGGAGACTGAATCATTTAATAAACTTGCCAAATATGGCAACCTAGATATACTTAATCCTCACTTTTTCCACTGCGAGGGTTACAATGGCGGAGAGCAAAAATTAGCCTTTTGTGACACGTTTTTTATAGATATCTCCTAAAAGAATTCGAATTTCGAAAAAATCGCTTCGAGGTATATCGGGACCCGTCCTGGAGAATTTCCATACAAAATTTGGTAGATCTATCATATTTTGATTTTTTATCGAAATTTGGTAGGTCCATGTACGATCACCTGTCTGGGAGCTACGGGCGACACAAACAAACTTACATTTTGCAGTTTGTTTTATTTATATAGATATTTATGTGATGAATATTTAAGGAATAAAACCCCAGGTCAGTATTTTTGAGATATCCTGCATATATTCTTGACATATAGGGTGTCCCAAAACCAAGGCCGTACCCAGGGGGGGGGGGAATCCAATACCAACCCCCCACCCCCTGAATTCAAAATTTTGGTAACAGAACAATAATGATGAAGCCTTTTTTGGGAAAAATTTAGCCTTTTCACTGCTTGGTCCCCCCCCCCACCTCCCAGAAATGTTTTTCTGGGTACGCCCTGCCCAAAACCATGGTAATGCACTTTAATTCTTATCTATTCAAGTGATACATGTAAATTGAACTAAAATGTATATGCAATGTATACAAATTTAAAAAGTATAAATAATTAGAGGAATTTTTTTCTTATATAGCGTGGGCTTTTTTTTCTTACCTTATTTTTAACTTATTTTTTTTCAATTTACATTGACCATGTACCTCTAATAGATAAAGAATTAAATAGTGTTTCCACCTTTTTGGGACACCCAGTATAGAAAGGCAGTCTATAAATAATGTTACTCTTTTATGCAATATTTTTGACCTTCCACTCTTGTTATAAAATAGAACACTTCCCATACCCCCATTCTCATTGCCATATATCACTCCATACATGCCAACTTGGGAAAATTAAAATCCGAACCTGCCTTATCCAATGAAGCTTTATTTTTTCTTTATTGGTTTCCTTGAGAGAGGAGGGGTAGGGGAGGTAAAAAATCACATTTAAATTCAAAATAGGAATCAATTTTTACTCTTATAGTATTGGACATTTAAATAAATGAGTGTCATAGGGAAAATATATATTCTCTGGACAGATGGAAAAAGATTACATAAAAAAAAATTGAGAACTTCAAAAACCGCCAAACAAACTATCAATTTTAATTGGGTTATTGCACAACTTTTCTTTCAAATGAAGAATTTTTGTTACTGCTGTATCCTCAATTCCAATACTGAATACATTTTACAAAAAGAAAAGAATACTTTCACAATTTCACTAGTCTCCCCCTCTTTCCAAGCTTGGCTTTAATTATGGATGGGCCCAATCTCTTTCTCTACTTAATAAAGTAAGCTGGGTTCTTTCTGGAAAGATCTGTTAGTTTTCGATAAACCATTGACGGAAAATTTACTATTATACCAAAGTAATTATTAACAGATAGCTGAAGATAACATTTCTAAAACATATTGCTGTGTGATTTGAATTCTTATTCTTACCCAAAGTTTGTCTCATTTTTCAAATTCATGCTGTATGTGCACACTTCTGTATTTTTATTTATTTTCCTTCTATTTTTAGCAAAGAAATGCTATTGACATGAATAGACAAAGAGAGATCTGTGATTTATTTGAAGCAATGATGTACAGCGAAGAAAGACACTTTGGAAGTGTTGTTTCAAAGGGCCAATAATACATTTTAATCATTAAATGTTATTCTGTATTTAATGACATGTCACAAGCTTCCATCTTCGGCCTTATTGCACAGCTGTCAATCTAACGGTCTGGAGTTTTGGTCGGTTTCCTCCAGATGTAACGTAAATGCGCGTTAGAACCCCTTAAAAAGTCCTACCGACCTAGGCAACCTCCCCCTTTCTATTTCTGATATCTTTAACTTTTATTGATAATGTAATCAATGGATATAGAATTGTATTGTATCTTAAATAAATTAACTGTATCAGCTATTATTATTTGTTATGAAATATTGTTCAGTGTTTTTACTATAAAATTCTTTTTATGTATGTAATGTATAAACTTCCGACTCATTCTGTGAAAGATGTAAAAACGCATGTGAATTGTATTGTATCTTAAATAAATTAACTGTATCAGCTATTATTATTTGTTATGAAATATTGTTCAATGTTTTTACTATAAAATTCTTTTTATGTATGTAATGTATAAACTTCCGACTCATTCTGTGAAAGATGCAAAAACGCATGTGAATTGGGGAAATTAAAAATAAATAACTTTACTGTATGTCTTGAATGATTTTTATTTCTTTGTTTTCTTCATATTGTTATCGTGTTTGTTCTGCTCCTGACAACTTACGTAATTTTTTAATATTCCTACTTTATTTTAAAAACAGCTTTAAAAAAATGATTAGTTTTCAACTATTAAGTTGCTATAGTATGATTTAATAAAAAGTCTTTAAAAACTGCTACCACAAATACACTGTGAAAATAGTTGCTTTAGTACAGTGGCGTACCCAGAAATTCATTTTGGAGGGGGGGGGGGTGCATATCACCATTACCAAGAAAGAAGTAATGTGCCAATTGGTGAAATCTAAAGAATATGCTATTATGGGCGAACATATAGGGGTAGGTATAAGGATTCGACTGCCCTCCCACCATTGCAGCCACCGGTATAATAAAGAATTTTATAGCTTACTGTAATCTTTAAAATTGATTATTAAGTTTTCAAGTGTTTGAAAACTCAAGATGAGCTCCTGAAAATACATAAATGGCCCAAATTACTGCCCATGTATAAGTTTATTGTTTCTCCCATTTAAAACCTCTTCAAGAATGAATATATTTTTATCAAGTTATTAAATGTTACAAAATTGAAGATAATGGGAAAAAGTAGTAAAGATACGCATTAGCATAAACGATAATCGTTTCACTTTATCGTTGCCATTAAAACAGCTTTCCATACATTTTTATGCACAATTCTTGTCAGATTGACGTATTTAGCTCCGCAAAATATTTCTTGCAATTCGAAAATGTGTCCCGTTTAAAAACTCAATCGAAAATAATGCTGGGTAATTCATTGTTTAAAAAACAGCATTCATTTCTTTTTCTGGCAACGTAATATAAAACATGGAATTATTTCGTAGGTGCGTGTGACTCCGTTATTCTGATTGAGTTTCGAAAGGGGTTTTAAACTCATTACATGAAAATGACGTAGATTTCGCATGCGAAAATTCAGTTATTTTAAAGTAATTTTATTTATTTTTTTCAACTGGCAATTTTATTCATTATTACTGTTCCCAAGACAACCATAGCGGAAGATATCATACCGAAATCTTGAAGCAGCTTTTTTTTGAAATAAAAATCCTTCTTTACATAAAAATTCGTAAAAAATCTCCTAATTTATATTTTTCCTCCATTCTTCTTTTAAAAGTGGGCGAATTGTATGCTCTCTTTAGCCACAATATAAAAAAGTTATGACGGATAGAATTAAAGATGCAACGGTTTTAAAATTATTTTACGCAAACTTCGTGAGAGAAATTATTTTTAAAAATTCCCCAAAAATCGGCAAAATATGTTACATAGTCAAAACAAACTGTTTTCGAAAGAAAATTTTCTCTCCTATCCGATGATGCAAACATCGTTTTACTGCGAGTGCAATGACCGGTGTTATTACGTATTATGCAAGAAAAATCGCTAAAAATCGGAAAAAACATAAAATAAAACCTTTTCTAATTCGAATTTCGAAAAAATCGCTCCGAGGCATGTTAGGATCTATCCTAGTGAAGCCGTATGCAAAATTCGGTAGGTCTGCGACCAACCGTCTCGGCGCAATGCGATCGAGCGACGGGCGCAAAAACATTGGTGGTCACAAACCTACCTACATAGCTACATACAATGTTTACTCTCGGATTTTATTATATATAAGATAATTTATTTATTTAATTTAAAAAAGTGCTTATTTTATTTAAAAGTTAGAGTTAAGTTATTTTACTTAAAATTTAAATTATTTTAAAATTAAGATTTTTTTAAAAACAAAATCGGAAATACATATAGTTAACATGCGTCAAAAATTTTCTAGCTTTTTTTTTGTCAACTACAAATTAATACTTTAGTTAAAAAACAAACATTTTTCTTAAAAAATTTAGCTGTACGCAATTAAATGTGTAAAAAAAGGATTTATTTAATTAATACTTTCTTAATTAAAAAAATTTAGACAAAATTTGTACATTAATTAGAAGATGTGTGCTGAAGATTTTTGAACATTTCTTTGAATCACTGACTACAAATTAAATAAGAAACATACTAACTTGTTTTAGAATAAAATGAAAATATTAATTATTATGACTAATTAATGAGTTAAAGTTATTTTACTTAAAATTTAATTTTTTTTATTTTTAAAATATAACACTTTTTAAACAAAAACTGAATATACATAAAGTAAACATGTGTCAAAACTTGGAAGTTTTTCTTTTTTTGATTGTCAACTACAAGTTAAATTACACTCATTCTGACTTATTTTAGATCAGTAATGTAACTGTTAATTTTATTTTTTTAATGTAAACAATGCTTTGTTTATAATGGGAATCTCCTCACCGGTCAGGTAAAAACTTGGTATTTATTTATTTTTAATCGAAAATTTTTTAATGTGTCATAGGAAATCAAGTTAAAATAGTTTATTAATGTTTAAATCAGTATTTTTTTAATCAGTTCAAGCAAAAAGGAAAAAGAGTATGTCAATAACAAATAATAAAAAAATGGGGGTTGAGGAGAAAAAGTGGAAAGGCTTTTTTTTTTTTTTTTTTTTTTTTCCAGAAATGATGCAACTTTTTAAGTTATTTTTATGCAATTAAGTTGTCCTAATTTAGAGATTCAAAGTTTTTAGAATGTCTCTTCAGAGTTGTACTATGCACTTTTAGGAACAGTTTATTCTAACAGTAATGAAACATGCAGAAAAAAGAAATTTAGTTCAATTTATGTGCTGTATGGTTGGAAATTTTTCAAAATTTAAATGTTGTCTCAGCCAATTTTGTAATTTTTTTTTTTTTTTTTTTTTTTTGGGGAGTGGGTTAATTGCCTGAGCCATGAAGAAGGCATATCTGTATATTGTTTATATATAAAACAATTATTTATTTATAAATAAAATTTATATTAATTTATAATTAAAACAATTTTAAAAACTGTTTTGTTTTTTATCCTAATTTTGTTTATTTTTACATCAGTTTAAAAGAACTATGACAGTAGTCTCTTTTCAGTCAACAGGCTTTTGGACTGTAACTGGATCAGATCACATGCTTTCTGTTTGTTGTGTGGTAAGGAGCTAGTGTAATATGAGAAGATGCAGGGGGAGATACTGAGTAGTGTAGGATAGTAAAGGCCATTGCCCACACCCAGTGATTGCTGCGGCTACAATGTATTTGAATGGGGATATTTGGCTGCGTCTTATGTCGGGTACACATGGACTGTCCTCTACCGAACAATAGATGGGGTGTGAAACCGCAATATTATCCACGGTCCCCAATTACCTTTTGTCCAGAGTATCTCCCTCATTCTCTGCAGTGCGAAAAATTTATTCCTTACAAGTGATAATTGGCCAAGCAGCGAGCGGCTCCCTCTCGATGTGGAAAATGGCCTTAAAGGGGTGAGGTCCACTCCCTCTTCCAATGAGTCATCCTCTTGTCTGCAGGTGTGAATATCTCTTTCTTGGTCAGATGCTTTGAGAATTGGAATCAGTTTTGCCTTTCTTTGGTTAAGTGAAGATGTTCTTTGAGTAATTTGGAATTGTTTTTGATGTTCTCTGGGATTGTTGAAGTTATTTTAAAAAGAGTTAAACCAATAATCTAAAGCTAAATTATTCAGCTTGATATGTAAGCTCATTTTTGTTTATCTAATTGAAAGACTTTAAATTAGAATTTTTTTTTTCCTTTTTTTTGTGCTACCACTGAATATCAGTTCCATTTAATATCACAGCAGAACATTCCGAAACGTGCTGTAGTATTGGCTAAGAAAATGGAACTGAATGCCATAAAGACTTATACTCAAGTAGAATCAAGTTCTGCATTATTAAGCCCTTCAGACTTGAACTGAATAAGTTTGAGAAGTAATGTACAATCGGAGCTTTTACTTAATATTTGTGAACATCACAAATTATTTTATTTGAGTAAATTTGAAATACTTCAAACATCATGTTTTGACCCGTTTAAGTGCCATAAAAGAAAAAAAAAAATTTGAGAACCATTAATTTAAATTTATCTGAGGTATTAACAAATTGTCAAACTGTAAAAAATCGATTCCTGGACAAAAACTATGTAGTTTTTGTAGGAAGAAGGTAAACAAACTTATTTCTGAGCTTGATGACAAAGTATTAACTGGCAGTGGTGAAACTGTCACAAATTTGAAATTGTCAATTTCAAAACAAGAAGCTTTAGAAGATGTTAATGTATCATTATAAAACATAAGTGAATCTCCATTGAAACTGATTGATTAAAGGAAAGGGACTACTTTTTTTTTTTCTGGAAAAAAAACTGAACATAAGTGTCACAATTAGTCATTATAATTAATATTTTCATTTTATTCTAAGACAAGTTAGTATGTTTCTTATTTAATTTGTAGTCAGTGATTCAAAGAAATGTTCAAAAATCTTCAGCACACATCTTCTAATTAATGTACAAATTTTGTCTAATTTTTTTTTAATTAAGAAAGTATTAATTAAATAAATCCTTTTTTTACACATTTAATTGCGTACAGCTAAATTTTTTAAGAAAAATGTTTGTTTTTTAACTAAAGTATTAATTTGTAGTTGACAAAAAAAAACGCTAGAAAACTTTTGACGCATGTTAATTATATGTATTTCCGATTTTGTTTTAAAAAGAATCTTAATTTTAAAATAATTTAAATTTTAAGTAAAATAACTTAACTCATTATTAACTTTTAAATAAAATAAGCACTTTTTAAAATTAAATAAATAAATTATTTTATAATAACATTTGCATGGAGCATAACATTTTAAGAAAAATCTTCAAAATATTTGGTTTTTAATTAAATTAACCTTTTAGGACTCAAATACCCACCGTTTTTATTTTAAATTATCTTACTTTATGCATTTACATGTAAGTAAAAAAATAGTTTGCTTTGTTAAGAGCTACACCATTTTCTGAAACAGCTTTTGCAAAATTATTGTTTTTTATGAAATTTTTTTGAAAAAAACAAAGTTTATGAATTTTGGGGGGATTCCAGTGCTAAGCAGGACTATCAAATTATTTTTTTCTATAATCTCCAAACCTTTGTGAACATTTTGGTATAAATTTTAATTTAATATATTGAAAATAAAGAAAGTTATGATTTTTTTTCCATTATTTTAATAATTTTTGTCTTAAAAAGTATTAGAGATATTGAAGCAAAATTTCATATTGTTAGTTAGAACACTAATGGCTACATTTATAAAAATTTTCAAAGAAATCCGAGACGGTGGGTGACATTTTTGGAATTTACTGGTTGATTTGAAATGGAATGACTCCACTGGCCACTCTCAAAATTTCTGAGTCTTGACCTTTATCTACAATTACAAAATCTTAAGCATCGTACATAATGCATTCACAGAACTATAATAAATCCACTTACTTCGGTGTTTCTCCAAACACCACCCTTTATCATAATGCGAGGCATTTTTAATATTTAGTTTCAATTCAATATTTATTTACTAGATACTGATATGCGAAGCAAACCACGACAAAATCATACACAACGAAGACTAGACGAGACGCTGGGCAGGCCGGATTAAAGTGCTCTCTGGCGATTTGGCGTGCATCCTTTGGCAAGAGTCGTTTCTCCCGCTGTTACACACTGCACGCTAGGGGTTGCCGCCCGCATGAAATTTTATCTCGTGGATTATGGTGATTATGGATTGATGCAATTTATGGGATCTGCATCAGTTATGTTTCATCAATTTTTCATTTCAAATAATTGCATTGCTTCCGCACTTTAGCATTGTATTTTTCAGGGAGACATTCAGAATGTTTCCGAAAACTTACTTTCATTTATATGTAAATAGCCATTAGTTAAAGTTTCTTTCCTACATTTTATAATGGATATTTTCTGTTTTATAAAAAGCATATTTGAAAATAATATTCGACACTCGATGTGCTGGGGCTGAATGGGTAATAACATACAACTTTTAAAGTCATATGCCTGCTAAGTGTTTTATACTGTTGATTTATAAACACTTAACGTAAAGATTTCATAGGTATGTCTTGAATTTCATAAATGATTTTAGTTTTGAATTTGTACGCGCATATTAAATGCCTTATATGCTTAGTTTTCCTGTCATATCCTGTGTACCGACGTTAATTCATACTCAAAATAAATGATTAAATAAATATTATCACGCCATAAGTGTTTAACAGCATTTTAAAAGAATATTTGGTGCTGAAGATCATAATTTTTTTTTTCACTTTGACTGAATTACAGTAAGTTGTATTTAAAACAAATAAGAAATCTTTTGCGGTTTAAAACAAAGTCAACAGTAAAAAAATTATCTAGAATTTGCTTTCTCATTTAATTTTAAGTTTTTAGCTATTTACCTTATTAATTTTTCACTGAAACAAAATGGTCCAAAGAAAGTCTTAAAAAATCGTTCTTGAATACGAATTAGTTTTTTCTTTCATTGAATTAGTAGTTTGTGCTTGATTAAAAGAATTTAGCATTTTATAAATATTGATTATATGTAAATGAACTTTACACAAAGTTTAACATTTACTTTCTTACCGTTACAAAGACGAGCGGTTATTATTCTTTGTTGTTACACACATTATTGCTAGCCCATATTAATCTTTCAGTATCCTACAAGAATCAGTAATGCAATTTTCGTCCTCGCTTCAATCTGCATCCATGGGAACATATAGGTTTAAACCCGAAGAGTTTATCTGCATCTATAATCCATATCTATTAATTGCTAAAACCCCGGACTAAACATTTAATAAAGAAGGGTTTTCTCTAATCGTATGTAAATTTCATACAAAAGCCAAATGATGATTGCTTTTTAACTGTCCACTGTTTCTTTTTTATTTCCGTAACATATTACCTTCAAATCTAAAATTGTAATTTTAGACTGCAATTTTAAATGCATTAAAATATATATTTAGAACAATTAATCAACAAATAAAAAAAAAAAAAATATTGCTGTTTTTCGCGGATCAACTTGCGGTGCGGGCGGCAACCCCTAGCGTGGAGTGTATAACAGCGGGAGAAACGACTCTTGCCAAAGGATGCACGCCAAATCGCCAGAGAGCACTTTAATCCGGCCTGCCCAGCCTCTCGTATAGAAATGCGCCAATTTCCTTGGCGTGATTTACGATGTGAGTTTCTGGCGGCCACATAGACCGATAGCGTTTTGTTTACATGGAAAGTCTGAGCGATCCGTCCAATAGTCTACACCCGTTGCGAAAATAGCGATATCTGTATGACATAACATAACTTGTTTTAATTTACTTATTGTGTACTCCTAAGTGTAATTTACTTATTCATACTTTTAGAAATATTTTTGGTTAATTCCTAGTTTATGGTGCTTCTTGGCGATTTTCCAAAAATCGCCAATTTGGCGCGTTTTCCCGTCTTGTCTCTGGGAGCCAAGATGCTCCCAAAGACACTACGGGAGAACGCACCCAAACTAGCGATAAATACACAAAATATGCAAATTAAAAAGCATAAATATTGAAGTTTTAAACAAAGAAAATTATTGTACTTACATAACTTGTTGAACAACTGATTTTTTATTTTATTTAAATAATCATATTCGTCGTCTCATAAGTCATAGTGTTTTTTTTTTTTTTTTTTTTATGTTTGTGGATACTATTTTAGAAGAGATTTTCTGTAATCTAAAACAAATTTTCTAAAATCTAAACACTAAACCATAAACCTAAAATCAAAACACTAATCATAAACCATTCAGGTAAAGCAATTTTCTGAAATCTAAAACAGATTGTCTGAACTCTAAAATTTTCTTTTAGCTGTAATCAGTCGTTCTTTCCTAATCCTCTCAAGAAAAAGAGATTTTTTTGAAATGTAAAATGAATTTTCTAAAATCTAATGCTAAAATTTTTCGTTTAGCCACAACCACACACCACGCAGTTTAGAAAAACACGCTTACCTTCTCTCAAAATCTAATCCACAGTGAGAAACGGAGGATTAAATCCACAAACACAATTAACGGAGTTAATTAGTTTATCCAAAAAAACGGATCCGAAAATATTTGTCGTTAACCCCTCTGAGTTTCCATAAGAAATGGCTTTTAGAAACCAATAGAATAATTCAAACCAACCGCCGCGCATGCGCTCCGTTAACACAAGCCGATCAAATCCTTCTCGAACCAAAACTAAATTATACCACATTTCATTCTGCTCCCATACAAACACAGCTGCGCATGCGTAAATCAAAGAAACGACTTAACTCATGTAAAGCATTACTAACAACATCGGCTAAAACGTCTCACAAGTGCTTACATGTACATATAGAATCGGTTTAGTAAAATTTAATTACTTTTTGTGTGAGGGGGGGCTGTGCCCCCCCTTATCTTTTTAGTAGAGTAAATTTAATAATGTAAACAATAAGAGTCCCGTCAGAGGCAAAAACGCGCACTACAGAAACAAAATGGCGGATTTCCACATGGTTGCCAGAACGTAAACTAAAGTCGCCAAGGTTGCCAGAATATACCTGTTATCGCCTCCTTGGCGAAGAAGCACCATAAACTAGGAATCAGCCATATTGGGTTAATACTAGTTATTTATATTAAAATTTATTAAAAGTATTTTTATTTTGCACTCTCCTAATTATACTTCTACTATCTACTAATGAAATTTCTGTATTTTACCCTTTAATATTCTTTTTTACTATAGGTAATATACAATCCAACGTACAATGTTAAGGTTTTTCTTTCTTTTTAAACTTTTCGCAAACAAATCAAAAAATATTTTGCTTAATGTGACTTTAAAAGTAGTTTTGTGAATTTAAATAATATTTTAATTTAAATTTTTAACAAATATGTAAGAATAACCAAGCAGTTAAAATCGTGTCTTCTCAGGAAATTTTGAAACTGTTTGAGAAATTAGGAAATATTTAAATGGAAATTTTTAACACTGTGCCATTATAATTATATATATCACTGCAAAGCCCAGAATTTTTTCTGACATATTTATTAGTCCTCGCCCGCATTCAACTGAATCTGTCTGTTAACCTACATCGGTTATTAGATTTCCCTTTCAGTATCTATTATCAAAATTCTTTCTGCTGAAGTACATATCTGCAGAAAACTGGGTACTTACGTATTATCCCAGCGGTCCTTCCCACCAAATTATTTTTTTCATGAAATGTGCCGGCAAACAGTTGCCATTCGTATTCGGAACCTTCAATAATTTAATTTGTCTGGCATTTATCTTGGCAAAAAATCGCTCGTCTCGGCGGACTACCGGGTAATATGTAAGTACCCAAAACTGCAGATTAAAAATCATCAACAAAACTGATAATTATTTAAGCAGATAACTTTTTTAATCATTAAAAAATAGAACTTTTCATAAGTTTTCTAATATAACAAATTTAAATTACTTGTTGAAAAACAGTGTTTTTAATCACAGAATTTTGTAAACAATAAAATCCTCATGCATCTATACTAAGTACTAAATCGTAGTACTGTAAAAGTCCAAATTGGATGATTTCTAGTACAGTTTTTCGATAAAATATTGATATAGCTTTTTGTGAGGTTTAACTGCCGCCAGGCTTGGAATGTAAGCAAGCATGGAATAAATGCTCTAAAATGATATTTATTTATTTTCTTGGTGTGTTTAGTAAAATTTAACTCAGTGGTTAATCCAGCTCTGTTAAACAACGTTCGATCGTAATTCAGAAAAAACGTCCAGGTCATTATATTTGCATCATTTAAAATTTTTGCTTTTGTTGTTGTTGTCGTGTCCATGATAGACGATGCTATCCATGGAAAGAAGGGTTCCAGTGCCCCCGAGAGGGTTGGACTTCTAGTTGTTGGTCCCTAATTTTGAACCGATTCCAGATGAGGGACCAACCCCCACCTGAAATCAGCACCCAGGGGTATCGTTTAACAACTTGGAGGACAATGGAGCCACGGCGGATTTTACGTGCACCAGCTCCCATCAGCGTACACGGACCCACAGCAGACAAGCCGAGAGGGAGATGACCCTCCCAAGCACTGGCCAAGCCGGATGCTGCTTCACTTGCAGTGTTCTTATGGGAACGGAGTTTAGCGCCCAGACCACTGTGGGACAATTTTTGCTTTTGCTATTTGATTATTTTCCTTATTTATGAGTCCAGTTTTATGCTCTAATTCAAGCTTGAGGCAAATATTATTGGATAAGATTGTATTCCATTTTCTTTTAAAATTTACTTTTGATTGAAGTTTGAAGAAAGATGCATGTTGAATATTTTTCTTTTGAAATAGAGGCAAAATAAAATGAATTTTCAACTCTAATAAAATTTTTATAGAATATAATTAATTTATATAATTATGGAAATGTTAACTCTTATGGAATCAACTTCTGGCTATAACTTATGGAATCAATTTTTACTTACTTAAATTTATCCACATAGTGCTGTTTTATAACAATTGTTTTCATTGTTTTGTTTACATTATTTTAAACGTTAATTTACATGTTCAGCTATCACTTAATGTAATAGATTTTGTTTAATGAGCAGAAAATTAAAATTCCATGTTCTTTTTTAAGACTTAGAAGTTTTTGTAAAACTGTCTATTATTTTAAAAACTGTATAATTCTTTCGAAGTTTTATTTGCCTCTCCATGACACAGTGGTTATGTCACTAAAAATGGTGGACAGATGAATTGTGAAGGTCCCGTGTTCGGGTCCCATCGTGCGGCTGTCGATCTAACGGTCTGGAGTTTTGGAAGATTTTTCTCCAGGTGTAACGTGAATACACATTAGAACCCCTTAGAAAGCCTTCCTATCAAGGCATCCTCCCATCCTTAGTAGATCGCCTGAGTGTAGCGTTGTCATAATCCATCTTTCCTGTTATATAGTTAACAGGTTATTTATGTGTTAAATAAAATTACTTTTCTTGTATATTTATACAGTATCATATGAAGTCATTTACTACTTAGTAATTATTCGGCAAGAGCGGCAATTTGCCAAGCATGAATCAGTTCAGTAAAAACTCTCAAAATACTGGTGACGCAATTTGCTTCCCATATGGCGCATCTTGTGCTATGACGTCCCCAGGTAGCACAGAGATATTGCCCAATATCAAAATTACAATATTGGGCAATATTAAATGGACCCCCCCAAATGATATTCCTGAATATTATTTTTTGACATTCAGAGATATCAGTTTAACATTTCTGAATTTTTTTTTTTTCAGATATCCAGGAATATCTTTTTCTGATATTAGTAAATATTATTTTTTGAAATTGGGCAATATTGGTTTCCAGCATTTCTGAATATTGTTTTCAGATATCCAGGAATATCTTTTTCTGATATTCCTAAATATTATTTTTTGACATTGAGCAATATTGGTTTCCAACATTTCTGAATATTGTTTTCATGTTTCTCCCATCAGGGAAAATATTGATTGTAAAAGAAATTGGGGGGAGGGGGGACTTGACTAATTAATATTTCACATGTAGACCTTTTTTTTTTTTGTTTGAAATTATAACTCAAAAGAGAATTTTTTAATGCTTTAATATGAAATGAAAAATTTTCTGTAGTTACTACAGAAAAATTTTCATTTCATATTAAAGCATTAAAAAATTCTCTTTTGAGTTATAATTTCAAACAAAAAAAAAAAGGTCTACATGTGAAATATTAATTAGTCAACCCCCCCCCCCCCAATTTCTTTTACAATCAATATTTTCCCTCACAAGTAGGAGCCCAAACATACAATATTGACCTGATGGCTGATGCTTTAATAGGTTAGCTGAAACATGTCTTCTTTTTTTTTTTTTTTAAATGACTGGGAAAAAAATTTTTGTACATGAGTTTTCATTTGATGGTGCTAAAAGATCATTCTTCACGCAGATTCTGACTCACCTTTTGGAGAACGTAAAGGCCTTTAATACTGAAATTGTGCAGCAATTTATATTGTAGAGTACAATTAAAAGCTTGAACAAATATAGTTGAAACTTTTACTATAGAAAGCTATTTTATAATCACCTATAGAATATAAAATTTACTTTGGATTTTATAGTAGCCACTACTCATAAAATCCACAAAGACAATATATTTTTAATTAATACAGCTCTGCTATAACAACCTCAGTGTTAAATCAAACTGCATACTCTTTTCTTTGGTCAACACAGTTTATCTAGAATTTTTCAGAAAGATTGTGGGAGTTATGACCAATTTCAAAGTATACAATAAATGTTTGCCATATGTGTAAAGGGAAAAGGGAGGGGGCAGGAAGTATAAATAGAGCTTTTCTTCGAGTAAAATAATAGCTAGTAAAGAAAAAAAAATTCCAGTAATATGCTCATATTTCTTTTTTTTTACTCTGTACTTACCTTGAAACGTTTCCCACAAAATGTAATTTGCCATTGGAGGTTATTTCCCCCCCCCCTAATTTATATTAATTTCAATGAAGCACTAATTCATCTTAGATACAATGAATTCATTTATAATATATTTGTATTAAAAGTTAATCTCTTAAGCCTTTGGATTTCATTAAAAATTACAAGAGGGGTGAATGATAATTCCAGTTACGATTGATTAAATACATTTCTTTATAATGTTTCAAAGTACAGTAGAACCTTGGTTATGCAATGCTCCATGATATTCAATGTGACACCTTGGTTAATGTAAAAGATTCATGATCAGACTTCGGATGATTACACATCCATCTGCAATTGATTACAAGAATTGATAAGGATTACGACTATGGCCAATTCCTAAAAGGATTATGACCGGTTACTGTTAAATTTGCAAAAAGGTAGTAATCTTGATCTTAGTGAAATCAAATATTCCGAAAATTCTGAAGTAATGCAATTTTATTACACTATTTCTGTAGAATTTATAAAATAGCATTCTTATAGGGAATTACATTTGACTGTAATCGTTTCAAAGTCTGGGCATGATCTGCAGTATGTTTAAAACTGTAATTGTGATTATGATTGTCAGTGTAATCCGAGGCATGTTTGATTCTGACCACCTTGGATAATCAGGGTTCTACTGTAACTTGATCGGAAAGCAAATATTATTGGTTGTAAACAACACAAGAAGAAAATATTAAAATAAATAAATTTTGATTTGAAATAAATGGATCAAAATCTTTTTTGGGCTACATTTTAAGATTTTCATTAAATTGGAAATGCTATTAAAATTGAGTAATGCTTAAAATTGCACAATTGTGAATTTTAAAAACTAGTTTAAGTTTTAATTCATGCAAAACAAACTGCGCTTTAAACAGCTTACTGGAAAAGGATTAACACTGGTAAAAAATTAGTAATGTACATTTTTAATATTTTAAATATCCCTAATTATAAACACACTTCAAATTAAGTTTTCTTTCCAAAAAATTACATGAAACAGATTTTCATATTTTATTTTTAAAAACAAAATTATCTTTATAAGTTTTCAGTATAATTGTCCACAATATCAAATGTTAAGGAACAATCTGAAGCACGAATCTTTTTTTTATTCTAATCAGATGCTTCAGCTAAACTTCGGCCAAACATATTTGCCAAAACCTCCTTGTCCTTCTCCTTAAACTTCAAAGCAGCAGCAGCTACAAAAGAAAGAAAAAAGAAAGCTTTTCAGACATGTAATTGCTACACGATAAAATTAGCTAAAATATTTTAACCACATGGTTTGCTTAAAGGTTTAAATTATCAGAATGAAATTAGTAAGTTTCCCCCATCAAAATCAGGAAATTTTGCAATTTTAAATTAATAATTAGCGGAAGAATCAGATTTGACTTTTTGTTACTCTCTTTTACTCTTAAAATAATTGACAGTAGAAAAAAAATAAAATTGATGAATATTTTAAACCATTGATATTGGAAAAACTATTAATTAAAAAATACATTGCTCATTTCAAAACATATCAAAATGGTATAGTATGCTGTTTTATACTAGTTTTTTAATTAATTAATGAAACAATACTAACTAGCAAGTTTGATCCCCAGATCCAATAATTTTTAATAAGATTGGGTTTTAGTTTGAGTTAAGTATTATTAGTGGCACCAGGGGCGTAGCCAGAAACTTTTCATGGGGGGGGGGTTACAACTACTACAACTCATATATGTATACGTGTAAAATTTCTCATGGGGGGATGACCCCCCTAACCCCCCCCTTGGCTACGCCCCTGAGTGGCACCCAAAATTTGCTTAGACTTGGTAGAGAAAAAAAGTAATAACAGATAACAGACTGTTAGTGATAAATTTTAGGGTACTTACGTATTATCCCGGCAGTCTGCCAAGACGAGCAATTTTTTTTGCCAAGAGAAATGCTGGACATATGAAATTATTAATGGTTTTGAATACGATTGGGGCAACAGTTTGGCAACTCGTTTGACGGAAAAATAGTTTGGCTGGAATGACCACCGGGATAATACGTAAGTACCAATTTTAGGTTGGCCATGGAAGGTAAATTTCCATAAAATTGTTTTTATAGGAAAATCTAGAATTTAAATATAAACAAATGACACTTTTATGGCATAACAGTGACTATTCACCACAAATGAATTCTCATCCCTAATGAATAAGCATATTGATTACTTTAGGAGTTAATTACCTTAATGTTATGAGTTTTTTTTTTCCTGATTACTGTTTCAAATTTAAATAGCACAGGTTAATGCAATGTGTCATGATTTAAGAAAAACTGAAAAGCAACAAAATTCAAATTTAACATCTGAGTGTTTTCTCTTACATTAAAACTGATTTCATTGGGATATTTTTTTTTTGTGTGTGTGATTGTGGAATGCTACGTTAGGACTATCTGCCAAGGATGGGGGTGCCTTGGTAGGAGGACTTTATACGGGTTTCTAACGCTTATTCACATGTGATATTAGTAACAACTTATATCAATTTAGTACTATGGTACTATACTATATCTTTCATTTCTAATATAAAAAATATGTATTTGTTTACTAATTGGGGAATACTTAAATTTGTTTACTATTCGGTTGTCGAATATTTAAGTATTTGTCCGAACCGTCACGGTATACAGTCGAATAGGTATACTGCCAGTATACCGAATATTCCGTGCATCCCTACATTGTACATTACCATACATAAAGAATTTGTTGATAGCTTCATTACAAAATGAGTAACACATGGTATTACTAAAATTAACACTTACATTATTGGGTCTTTCGGAAACCTATGATATTGGCGTTCAGGTTCTTTCACTCTAGCTGTGTCATAAAGGACACACGTAACATGGGAGGACTTCTTTTTTCTGTAGAAAGAAAAACTAATTAAAAAGGGGGTGAAGTCAAAACAAAAAGTTTTACAAATGACAATATTGAAGCAAAATAGCCCGTACATTAACATGAAATATTTTTACAAATAACTTATCCGCAATGTCTGTAACTAAGGGTAGAATCTTGTGTTTTGTTTTCTTTTTGTGCTGACCCTCGGGCAATCTCTGAAATTATTTTGGTCACAGCCAAGTACAGTTTGTTGCCCATGCAACTTTTGCTATACATTTTTTTTTTTTTAAATTGCGGCCGTTACTTTGAAAAATGGATTTTTGACTACGTCTGATTTGACTATGATGGCAGAATTCTCTTGACGGTGATCGGCTGCTTGTAAACAAATAGGAAACGAGCACACTGAAGATAAAACAATAGTAGTTTCTTTCTTTCTACTCTTTTTGATAATTACCATGAAAGAAAATTCTTTTCTTTTTGGTTGCCCTAAGGGCAACTGAATTCTTTGCTTTACTTGCCCGTTTAAAAATCTGACTGCCCTGGGTAAGCAGACAACCACAACTTTCGAGCGCTGTCTGTAACTGAGTTCGAATAATTTTAGATAATGCAATTCTCTGTTAATAGTGTCCACAAGGCTGCTTTTAATTACAGCAAAACTACAAAGGTTATCTGCGTAATGGGGGGGATCAGGGGTGGCAAATAGGGGGTGCAGTTGCACAACCAAATGAAAAACTGGAAAACCAAAGGCATTCTCCCCCTGGGGGGGGGGAGAATGCCTTTGGACCGAGAAGGAATATTCACATTACAACAACTGGAGAAAACCACGGGAAAAATAACCATATTTCATTATATGATAGATCATCATTTCTCATCTCTCCTATACAGTCGAACTCTTATAGCAAACCCAGTATATAACGAACTAAGGCACGTATCCAGACTGGTGGTTAATAGAGATGAGACGGGCTCAGTCGGGCTCGGGCTCTGTAATTCACGATTGCGTTCGGGCTCGGGCTCGTGAAAAATTTCTCCTTTGTTGAACGTACTCCTTGAAACGAATTTTAAAAAGTGATTCATGGGATAAATAGACGTACTTATTTCAAAAAATAGCGGCACGGGGGACTAGAAGGTGTGTGAAGCTTCAAAATTTATTGTATCCTATTAATGAAGTAGTTCATTTTATTTGTCTTTAGTTGACATTTCGGGCTCGGGCTCCAACTTTAATAATATTGCTCGGGCTCGGATTAAAAGTCGGCGGGCTCGGGCTTCAAAAAATGAGCCCGAACTCATCTCTAGTGGTTAAGGCAACTGTAAGCCATCCCCCCCCCGAATATCTGACTGTTTACTTAGCTTACAGATGAAACTTAGGTTACAATTTGATACACAGTCCTCAACAAAATAAAATCTTAGGTATGGCACGCCATATCAAAATATCTCGTGACCAACTTTTCTAAAATTATAAATTTGATAATCAAGATACAAGATATGTGTTACAAATTTCATTAACTAAAATTTGCTGTGGGTCATGATTGGGCTCCAGCAGAAAAAAAAATTGAGATTTTTAAAGTAGTAAAAGTTATGCGATGGAAACAAATGATGCAGGGTTGGCTAGTTTTTGACAGTTTTAACCATGGTTTAAACCATCATGTCAAAAACTGTCAAAAACCTCAAATATTGAGTGGAAAAAATAAACAATACTTTTAAGTGTTTTACTTTATTGCAAAATAGCTTGTACTTCAATATCTGTAATGAATTAATCAATTAATATTTAGAAAAATAAAGCACTATAATCAGTAAAAAATGCTTACTTTGTTTACATCTATCAGGTTTATTTATTTTTAAGAAGTAAGACCATTATGTACTTTATAAAGATGTGCTTACTCATAGCATCCAAGTCCCAAAATTTTTTACTAATTCTATTTTGAATGGAAAACTTTAGTATACTGATAGTTAAAACGATCTGATCTTTTATCTCTTTAGTCTAAATGAGTGAAATTGCTATGCTATTGGCTATTCCTTAAAGCCTTTTCAATTTAGATATTTAGATTAAACCAAAAATAAACTTGATGTTTCTTCTAGGAAATGTTTACCCATACGTTAGTTTGAAATTTTTGAAAAACTGCAGAATATTATTCATTAATTACATATATCAGTGGCGTAGCCAATAGAGATGAGACGGGCTCAGCCCGAGCCCGAAAGCCCGAGCCCGAGCCCGACTCGGGCTCGGGCTCTGTAATTCACGATTGCGTTCGGGCTCGGGAAAAATTTCTCCTTTGTTGAACGTACTCCTTGAAACGAATTTTAAAAAGTGATTCATGGGATAAATAGACGTACTTATTTCAAAAAATAGCGGCACGGGGGACTAGAAGGTGTGTGAAGCTTCAAAATTTATTGTATCCTATTAATGAAGTAGTTCATTTTATTTGTCTTTAGTTGACATTTCGGGCTCGGGCGGGCTCGGGCTCCAACTTTAATAATATTGCTCGGGCTCGGATTAAAAGTCTTCGGGCTCGGGCGGGCTCGAGCTTCAAAAAATGAGCCCGAACTCATCTCTAGTAGCCAAGGGGGATAGGGGAGTCACAACCCCCTCCAATGAAGAATATTTTTTGTCATACAAGAAGTATATTCTTCGTCATACAAAAAGTATATTCTTCACTCCCGTATCACACACAGACGTATACATATATGTGAGTTGCAGTAGTTGTAACCACACACACACATGATAAATTTCTGGCTGTGCCACTGATATATACAATTTTTATATATAATATTGTATACATTAAATTTATAAATTTGTATTATATAAATGGTATTAAACTAATTATTCTTAGTGAGCACAACTTATGTGCTAGTATAATTATTATATTTTAATATAATTAATTTTAATTAGGCATTTAGTTTAATGCAATATACTGCATAATTAGTTTGCATATTGTTCTTTTTCTTTTATGGATTAGTTTTTGACGGTTTAAACCAGATTTTGATACTTGTCATGTCGAAAACCAGTTTTTGAAGTCAAAAACCCAACCCTGAAATGATGGTATATCACATGCAAAATGAAACTCAAAGTACGCTGCGAACTAACTACTAGACTAACCACTAAACAATAAAAAAAATAACAATTTGTATTTCCTCCAATTTTCTTAGCTACTTAATATTGAATGTAATTCTTGCGTTTCTTCACATTAATTTTAAACACATGAAGTTGAGCTTTAAACGTTTCAAAAGCTCTATACTCGCCCCCCCCCAAAAAAAAAAATTAGAAATATGTTCCGAGACTAAATTAGAACTTCTGATATAAACTGCGATGAAGATAAACTTCTTTGCTTCTAAGAAGCTGAAATCACCCCCCCCCCCTAAAGCTGCGATATTATATTTTTAGTGTGCACTATATCAAAAATAACTCAGTATTTTTTGTGCACTATAACAATCACAATAAAAATGTACAAGAATATTTCACATAATGGCCGCAACGGCAAATATATTTACGTTCTCTTTCAAAATATCGCTAACATAGAAAGTGCAGACAAAAACACCTTTCACGAAATATTTACACAATTGTAGAAAAAAAATACTGATTTGATGTGCAGCATATTCTTTGTTGCATCGTCATATAAACAAACAATACATAAATCAATATATAAAAAAAAATGTAAATGACAGTTAAATAACATAAAAGATGTACTTACATTTTAGAAGATAATTCTATATCCTTTGCCATGACGATCAGAAATGTATCCTGAAATAAGTTCAATGGCGGCCTCCGACTTCCCACCATGAAGCTCGGGAGGAGAAACATCGACTTGTTATCCAACTTGGACCAACTACGCAGTATGAGAATTGCCGACGAAACTGCGGCTACCATTGATTGCGCCATCTATTGACGGTAGCGAAAAACAACATCGCGCGCGCGGGATGTTGTTATGCAATATTTAATGCTTCTCTAATTGGGATTTATTCATTTATGCTGAAATTTCATGAAGTATACACTAACATTTGAATAAATAAATATGATAATTAATATGCATATATTATAATTTTGTTTATATATTACTTAGTTACAACGATGTAACATGAGTTTGATAATTTAATAAATTAATTAATAATTTAAATAAATTCTCTTTAAAACTGCATGCGAACGATATAATATCCCAGCAAACACAGCCGTATCGGGTAAGGGATGGGCCGACATCGGAAGTACCGTTTCGATGTCGGCATTGGCAAGATTATAATTGGAGCGGTGTCGGTTCTGTGTCGGCAAAATGCGTTGGCGTAGGCAAAAGAAAGGTGATTTCGGGCGTGCAACGGTCCGATTGCGGCAAGTCTTTTAGGGTTAACATGCGATTTCGGCGATGTACTGCATAACCGACATCGGTCCAGAAGTGTAATTTCTAAACTGAACGGTATAGAACCAGCAAGCAGCACATATATGTTGTTAAAGTAATACTTTTTAATTTATGGTTTCGATACTTACATGTTTTGAGCCCGTAGGATTGAAGTGCCCCCTTCACAGACAAATAAAGAAAAAAATCATTCTATCTGGTTAATTTACCGACTTTGCTTTTTATAATTTAGTATTGAAGGGGTTTCTAACGCCGCCCCCCCCCTCAACCCTCAAAGGGGGCAGTTTCTGTCTAGTTATTCATATTTCTAACTAAAATCATATGACTATAAATTTCATTTTATACAAAGTAATAGTTGTTCTTAAGTACTTCCAATAAAAAAAAGTTAAAAACTAAATAAATAAAAATAAAATACCTGCAAAGCAGAACATAAAACATTGCATTTTAGAGGTTCACAAATGGTTCCCACCATGGCCGAGAGGATAAGACACCGAACATGGTTGAAGTGTGAAGGTCCAAGGTTCTGGTCTACCGCGTATCTGTCAATCTACAGTTTAAATTTTGGGTGATTTCCCCCAAATGAATGCGAATTTGCGTTCGATAAGGTAACCAGATTTTTGAACATATAATTGAGGATAAATCATCGTTGTATCCCCAATTCTAGAACATAAATTGGGGGAATTTGATATTTTTTTTATACATTCAAAACATTATCTAATATTCATAAAATGAAGGAAATGTGATTGATTTTCATAAAATTAGGGAATAAATCATTATAACTAATGTTCAACCCCAATTTTACTGTTTATTAATTGTTTTATATTTAGGAATGAACGTTAGAGCCCTTTAAGAATTCCTCCGCTCAGGACACCGACATCCTAGTCTGACTTACACAACAGAACTTTCTGAAATTAAATTGGATTAAAATTGTAGGAAAAAGATAGTTTCATTTGTATTGCCATAAAAAATTAAAAATATCAGCACAATTTATAGTTAAGGAACCTTTCTATATAATAGATAGTTGCTGGCATAAATGAAGCCTCCCGATTAAATGAAGGTTCATAAATCAGGATAATTAGAACCTGTGCTGTAGGGTAGCTGCCCCCCCCCCCAAAAAAAAGATCTACTACATAATATTGATCACTCTAAAACTATTTTTTTCTGCTTCAAAACGGGGGTGCAACTATTACACGTGTAAACACGGTAATAAAAGGCGCATGTGTAGTTCTTTAAAATACGCAAATTAATGTACACCCAGCAAACACAGCCCTATCGGATAAGTTTTGGGCCGACACTGGCATGCCGGCGCAGAATGTGCCGGGGCGACATCGCTCACGCGGTACCGAAAACGACAAAATTGCGTCCGCCTGGGCGTGTGTCGGGCCGAAAGGATGGGGTGGTTCTGGTTCGGTGTCGGCAAAAACGATAACGGCGTCGGCCCAGCCCTGTGCCACTTTTGAACCAAAACCATTACGTTTTTGGTGTGGTATCGGCAACGACAAAATATCGAAAACCGGCCAGCACCTTATTGATTCCCAAAATACCCTAATTAGCTCCGTAGTTAGTTCTCTAAAGTATTAATCAACAAATTAAAGAAATAATAATTATTATTATATAAATGACTTTACACCACTAGGACTAAATTTATTAAAAATACCTAATTGGCAAATTATTTTGTTTTTAAGAAAATATTTGATGAATTTAAGAAGGAAAGCTCTTTTTAAAATTAACCGTATTATTTTTTATGCATCAACCAATGGTTTTTATTTTTTTAAACGTGTTACTATATGTTTATCAGACCATATACATTTTTTAAACAACATATTAGGCTCAACTAGACAATGTTCCTTTTTCTCTTCCAAAAATTTTTTAGAAGCCAAGAAAATTTATAATTTTCTAGAACCAAAGATTATAAATAAACATTCATGCAATGCTAAAAAAAGGGAGAAAAAAAATATTAAAGTTATACAACATGCTTTTTTAAAAAATATTTTAATTTATTTTTTTGTTAAGTTATGTCATAATACAAAATAAAGTTGACTTTTGATTTTATATATATTGTTTTAAAGAAGAATGTAAACAACATACGTTAAAAGAAATTAAAATATTGGCTGATTCTACAAATAAACGGTTAATTTCATAAAAACGTTTTCTCTTCAAAATAATTAAACATTTTCATATACAAACAAATTATTTTGTTTATACTTAATAACTAAGTATTTTGTATATTTCAAAATTAGCCCCAGTGATGTAAAGTAATTTATATAATAATAATAATTATTTTTAATAGGTTGATTAGTGCTAAACTATATATGAAACTAATAAGTATTAATAAAACCATGTTTATTATTAGAAGATACTTACTTTAAGTAAATATTTTATATATTACTGAATTTTCATAGGATTATCCTTTAGTAGAAGAAAGGAACTTTCTTTAACAGAACATACTTATTTTTTTCTGTTGTTTTGAGTAATATGAAATTAAGTACTTAAGTAAATAGACACATTTTTCAATGCAGTATGTAAGTTATTTATTAAAAATACCGTCCTGCTTGTTTATTAATAGTTTCCAAGTTTGCTTACTTGAATTATAAATTTCATTTTCGCATTATTTAGAAATAATTTGCAGTTTTGAACTACATCTTATTTTAGTAGTCCCTGAGATAACATAAAAAAATCTAGCTAAGAAAAAATACAAATTCTTAATATATACTTAAAAATCAACTTACCCCTTTTTAACTGTCGTGAGAACTTAGCAAAATGAAAACCAAAAAGCACTAACCACATTTAGACAACTTTAAAATTTTTGTCTAGTTGAGGTTAATACCAGTTAGTCTTTAGAAAAAAATCACAGTTTATCCAGAGAAAACTACAGCAAAGTCCGATCTAACTGACGTAAGAACTTAGCCTATTTAAAACTAAAAAGCACTAACCACATTCAGACTATTTAAAAATTTTTGTCTAGCTGCAGTCAGTGCCATTTAGTCTAGGAAAAAATAATCGCAATTTATCCAGAGAAAAATACAGCAATCTCCTTCATTGCTCTGAGAAAACTCAAAATCCACGTTACTGAAAAGTTTACGTTGCGAGATGATTTCTGTTACAGCCTTGGAATGGAATGGACAAGCAAACGAAAAAAAAAAAAAAACCCACCAACTTCCGCTCTTCGATTGACCATGAATAGGGACCGATATAATAGGAAAGGTCCATTTCGTCTTCCTGTGTAATACTGTGGTTCCTACAAGGGGTGGAAAGCTCTTAGGAATGCACTCGTCCCCCCTCAACCCCACCCACTGCGCCTTTGCTACATGTTATGTGAACGTGGACACGGGACGGGGTAGTTGGAAAAGAAAGTCCGCGGGATTTTAGCTTTTAAATTATTTACTTTAAATTAGATCGCATGGAAAAAAATAAAACAAATTAGTTTTATTCTACTGCAAAATAGTTTATACTTCAATATCTGCAATGAATTAATCAATTAATTTTTAGAAAGATAAAGTACTATAATCAGCAAAAAATGGTTACTTTTATTCATTTTTAAGGAGATAAGAGCATTAAATTTTTTTAAATTTGTAACAGCATTTTACAATGCTGTAGCAAAACATGATTTTGGCGTAATTTTTACTATTATTTTATTTGAACAGAAACATGACAAACAAGTTGTTCAAATAAATGCTATTAAATTAATTATTCATAGTGATAATTTTAAAATGAAACTATTATTATTTTTTTCAATTTATAATTATTCAATATAGTGAATTAAAACTTTTATTTATTTATTTAATTTTATTATTATTATTTTTTTAACAACAGCAGGTAATGTATTATAAAAAAAATTCCTTAACTATAAATTATACTGATATTTTTTATTTTTATGGAAATACGAATGAAAAGGTATTTTTTCTACTATTTTAATCCAATTTAATTTCAGAAAGTTTTGTTGTTTTGTGTTTTTTGTAAGGCAAAAACACAGGAGTTAAGCCTTAGGGCGTCGGTGCCCTGAGCGGAAGAAGGCTTCTAGCGTTTGTTCCAATATATAAAACAATTAATAAGCAATAAAATTGGGGTTGAACAGTAATTATAATAATTATTTGTTCCCTAATTTTATAAAAATCAACCATATTTCCTTCATTTTATAAATATTAGATAATGTTTTGAATTTATATAAAATTTATAAGATATCCCCAATTTTTGTTCCAGAATTGGGGATACAACGGTGATTTGTCCTCAATTCTATGTTCAAAAATCTGGTTAATTTATATAACTCATATTCACATTACATCTGGAGAAAATCACCCAACATCCAAACTGTAAATTGACAGATGCTCGGTAGACCTGAACGCTGGACCTTCACACTTGAACCAGCGGCGGATCCAGAAAAAAAAATTCTGGAGGGTGCGCAAGACAATTTTTGTTACATTCTCTTATTGAATGACTTGAATTTACAAAACAAGTCAATGCTCTATAGTGTAAACTTCATTCGTCTGGGGGGGGGGGCTCTGGATCCGCCAATGACTTCAACCATATTCGGTGTCTTATCCACTCGGCCATCGTGGGCTCCTTTTGTGAACTTTTAAAATGCAGCGTTTAATGTTATGCATTGTATGTATTTTATTTTTAATTAATTAATTAATTAATTTTATTATTATTTTTAAATTAGAAGTACTTAACAACTATCACTTTATATAAAATGAAAATTATAGTCATATAATTATTTCAGAGTTGTGAATAACTAGACAGAAACTGCCCCAATTGAGGGGTGGGGGTGGGCGCTTAGAAACCCCTTCAATACTAAGTCATAAAAAACTGGTTAACTTATCTAACGATATTCACAATACATCTGGAGAAAATCACCAACATCTAAACTGTAGATTGACAGATGCGCGGTAGACCAGAACGCTGGACAGGACCTCAGGTAAATTAACCACGTAGAATGATTGCCCCCTTTCCCTCCTTTTTTTCGCATGTGAAGGAGGCACTTGAATCCAACGGACTCAAAACATTGTAAATAGTAACTATTGAAATCATAAATTAAAAAGAATTATTATAACAATATATATGTGCTGCTTGTGCTGGCTTTATACCGTTCAGTTTAGAAATTACACTTCTGGACCGATATCGGTTTTGACGTTTGGTGCAGTACATCGCCAAAATCACATGTTAACCCTAAAAGGCTAGCCGCTATCGGACCGTTGCATGCCCGAAATCAACTTTTATTTGCCTACGCCAAATCGTTTTGCCAGCACAGAACCGACACCGTCCCAATTACCATTATGCCAATGCCGAAATCGAAACGGTACTGCCGATGACGGCCCATCCCTAACCCGATACGGCTGTGTTTGCTGGGCACTAATAAATAATATGTGTTAATCAAATTTTCCTCGGTCAGTCAGATATATAGTCATATTTCACTTTCAAATTTTTACTCAGATTTAAAGAATATCTCAGATTAACAAAAACTCGAATTCATTCACTTGTCATTAATAGCCAAATATGAGATCACTTCAAATATTTCACGCCAAATACTTAGACGTCAGCAAGGGATAAAATAAGCGGAGTGATACAATTCTCTCTCAATAGCCACCAGTGTTATTTCTATGTCCATAGCCCCTGCCTGCCCCTGAGCCTGAGGGGGAGGGGGTTGTAGGTGTAGAAATGCCTTTACTACACCCCCCCCCTCAAGGAGAAACAGAAAAAGTTGAAAGCATCTCCCTCTCGCCCTTGAAATGACCTGCGGAACCAGTCCTGCCTTGACCATTTGTTTTCACGGAAGCACGGACTCGGAAGGAAGCGCAATTCGTTCTTTCAGCTCGTGCGAAAAGACGAAATATAATGTATATATATATTTTAAATATTAGAAATATGATTTACTCTAGCAACAATCTAGGCCATTTGATCCTGTTCGTTGGCAAACCGATCAACAAAGTTCTCTAGGATAGGATGAGATTTTTAACAATATCTCGGTTAAAAGACTTTGCAGAGATATTGTTAAAAGCTACTTTGGCTTTGCTACTTTGTAAGGATAAGTAAAAAATGCCTTCTTGAAGTCAACTTAAAAAAAAAATTCTCTAGTGTCTGTACGAGGAAGACACTTAGACAAGATGCGTCCCCAAAATGGTTTTGTGGTACTTTATTATCCCGTCCGTCATTCCCACCCAGGGTTGGATAAAAACCCGTTAAAATAAAAATAAAAAAAGGTTTTTTGGTTTAAATCGTTTTTTTTTTTTGTTTTAAACCAGTTTTGTTTTAAAATCCTTTTATAATTACATGCTACATATTTATAAATAGTAGTTGTAAGAAGTATAATAGTTGTAAGATGTTCAAATAAAAATTAATATTTCTTCTGAAAAGAATTAAAACAAAGTAAATAAACAATTGTTGCCATACTTATGTGGACATCGAAATAATTCAATTTTAATATTTTATTTAGAGATACTATTTTTTTATATTTAGTATCTCCTTATATAATACGTTAATGTATGCGGTACCAAAATTGACGATATTTTTATGCTGGGAGCGGAAACAACTAGATGTAACCATTAGCGTAATAACAATAACACGCGCGCAAAAATCCAAATTAACAGCTTAATGACGTCAAGTGAAGCAGGCATATTCGTTACTGGTTACGTATGTCACGCAGTAGCTAGATTGCAAAATAACAATGCATACACGAAAAAGCAAAATCTTTCGGACCTTTTTACTTCACGTATATCGCACATTTAAAAAAAAAAAAAAAAAAAAAAAAAAAAAAAAAAAAAAAACGCTTTGGAGTGGGCTGAAGCATATTTTAGCCATTTCCTGTTTCCATACACGAAAAAGCAAAATGTTTCTGTTTGGTTTAATTATGGCAATGCTACACTAGGACGATCTGCCAAGTATCGGGGGGTGTCTTAGTAAGAAGACTTTCTCAGGGGTTCTAATGCGTATTCACGTTACATCTGGAGAAAACCTACCAAAACTCCAGACTGTAGATCGACAGCCGCGAGATGGGCCCGAACCTTGGACTTTCAGCCGTCTATCATGTTCAGTGTCTTATCTACTCGGCTAAGATTAAATCCCAATGGGATTTTTAAGCGAAATCCCCAATGGGATTATCAAGATTTAAAAACTTTTTAAAAAACATTTAATTTCTTCAAAAGGGCTTTTTATTTCAGCATTTTAATTTTTTCAAATCACCTTTTCTGTCTATTTTTCAAAATTGGAAGAAGGGTAAAATTTATCCTTGGGGTGGGGATTTTTTCAAGTAGTACCGTCCCTTAACGCACCTCCTGGCTACGAGCCCGGACGTTGGTAGCATAGGGCAAGGTGGAACTTGACCCTCTATGCCTTTTTGTATGACGTTTGTCTTCCTTCTTTTTTATTCTTTCCAACATGATAATCGTCCGCGCAGCGGCCGAGCGCATAGCCCTCTGAACTGGGAGATGGAAGATGCCTGTTCAAAACCAGGTTATTTCCATGACCTAACCGTTCGGAGTTTCCCGTGGTTTCCTCCAAAACTTAGCGTAAGTAAGGGTTAGGACACCTTAGAAAGACTTCCACGGTGGGCATCCCCCTACCGGTGGCCGTATTCTTCCAAACAAACAAATCAATATGATAATTGGGGTGTATGTTGCCCCCACCCAAAAGAAAATAATGGCTAAGGCCTCGGTCTTTCTGAATGCTCTTAACTGCTTTTGATCAAATTAGTTAAACATTTTCAAAATTAATTTTCATTACAATTCTTCAAGCAGATTCCGCACAGCCAAAAAGTAAATGTACTGGATTTTTTGCTATCGCTGAGATTAATGACCAATACGGTATTGGAAAATACTCGTGCACAACAGGAACGAAGGTATGGTTAGCATAAACAGTCGAGTTAAAATATTTTTTTTTTCTAATGACGCACTTGACCATCAGTCATTCGGCGCTACTAAGGCTCGATATACTGGTCACTTTATTATAGAGACACCTAATAGGTAGACCGTTGAGCGAAACAAACGACACCGGAAAACTAGGCCACGGTCTAGGACACCCAGAATTTTAGGGGCGACAAGAATACTCCATCAAAATTATTTTTGGTAGCATAGGTCATCAATTAAAAAATATCAAGGTATAAAAACCGGAAAGATAAATCACATCGAATTCATTGAGCATGCTGCCCTCTTCCAAATCTGAACTAGGCCCTACCCTTAACTTCATAGTTTTTCTTGAATATTAATGCGCAAGTATATATTTCGAGAGTCTACATCCCATCCCCCCCCCCTCAACACACACACACACGCACAAAACTTGAAAGATAATACATTTGATTAAAAACAATTTTTTTTACTATAAATAGAGTAATAAATTTTATTTTATAATAAAGATAATGTGTTTGGATTTTAAAGTATTTATGAACTTAAAAATAAAAAAGATAATAAAACTACTCTTTTTTTTTTAGATTAGTTTTTATCCCCGGTCAGTTTTTAATGTCTTAAATCACCTTTCGTAAATTGTGTCACATTCATGTTTTATTCATTTTCACAGTAACAAGACAAATTAAAAAATTTTGATTAAAAAAATGTAATCTTTTAAATGCATTTTTACTTTTTCTAAAAGGTACTTCGGCTTAGCTGTAAAATTAAATCTGAAAATTATTTTATTTTTAGCGATGTGTATCACTTTAAATGTTTTTAAAATATCTTAACCATTTCATTTCATTTATTTGACAGCCTTTTAAGTGCTTCCAGATAAATCACCATACTTTTTATCCGTTTTTGCAAGACCTCCCCCCCCCACACACACACATACAAATAAATAAATAAATAAAGTTAAAAAAACTCTTCTGAACTATAGTTTTGTTATAATTACTTCTATTTGTATCAAAATATAACGGAATTTTACAGTGTAAAATGATTCATGCCTATAATATATGTTCTGTTGTAGATTTAGGCATCAACATAATTTCTTTTTCATTTTTAAACAAACAAGCACTTCACCTTGAAAATAATCAATTAAAGAAATACTTAAACTTGTTAACTTAATTCAGTAAAGTCTTTATAATTTGCCAATTATTTTATTTGTTTGCTGTGTTGAACAAGAACCAGAATTGATGATCTAGAATCGGCCCAACAGATTTAACGGGCACATTGATCTTGTGTACATGTTTTTCTTAGATCCATAGTCCAATTCCCTATCACTGTCCTGTATTTACCTCAATTTAATATAAGTAAAGTCTGTTTTTATTAGTTACCAACCAAATGCCATAATCGAAATAAATAAAATAAAAAGTTTTTTTTTTTGTTTGTTTATTTGTTTGTTTATTTGTCAGTTTGTATGTATGCTCATTCGCTATGGGCGCCAAGACTGTTTGTCGGTTCTGGACTAAATTTGGCGCACTGGACAATTGATTTCTAACCAACTACGGCTTATTATTACTGGTTTATTTTTATAAGTGCAAGATTTTATTCTGATTCATAGCAATTTATCTTGTTAGCTTTTAGGTCTTAAATAATAATTATTAGAATAATGAATAATTTATAAGTATACAGTGGTGGCCAAAATTGTGGACATTTCTAGAAGCTTTTTTTTTTCTAAGTTCGTATGCGTATAAAAAAATGTTATGTTCCACAAAATGCTAACTCTTTTACATCACTTTAGAGATAATTTAATAGCGATTTCAATTCAAAAAAACAAAATTAAAATATTTGTAGTACAAAGGAAGTTAAACAGAGATAATTATCGAGATGCATTAGATATTGAAGATTGCAGTGAGTTATCAGCAGTTCGTAGGGTAGTCTTAATTTTTTATTACAGCTTCGCATCGATGTTTTATTGAGCTGACGAGAGATTATTCAAGCTCAGAAAAGTAACAGTGATTGACTTGGAAAGTTAGAAATTACAATTCACTTCATCACTGTATTTGTTTTTCAGATTAAAGTAACTATAACTTTTACTCTAGTGAACATATTTAAATTTAGTTTTGTGCATTGAAATTAGTTATAAATTCTCTTTAAAATGCTGTATGAATTTGATTTTGCGAAACTTAACACATCCTATTAGCATACAAATTTAAAAACCTAAAAATTTCCTAAAGTGTCCACAATTTTGGTCACGACTTTATATTTATATATAAATATTTTTGTTTTTGAAAATATTCATTTTAAACATTAGTGCTGTTATTTTGAAGATGCTTTTTTAAAAAATTAAATTATGCTACGAATGAGGCATTAAAAAAACCTCTAAATTAAATGCTAGTGTAATTGTAATGTTTTTAAACAAATTTTCATTTCTAATTCTCATGAAAATTTTATTCGATACCATAAAGTGACATTGTAATTTATTCTAAATGTCTATGATCAATATTTAAAGAAGAAAACCGTAGGTCAGGGTTTTTGGACACGCTCAGACAGTAATAGGGATTGGAAGTGATTATGATTTTTATTTAATATTAAAAATATTAAACTTTTTACTTTCACTGTAAATTGTCACGAAAATTATTTAGGTTTTGTTGTTAAGACAGATCTACACGAGAGCTGTCTGCTTACTTAAGGCATGCCTTTGGCGGAGGACTTTGTAAGGGGTTTTAACCCAAATTCACGTTACATCTGGAGAAAACAGCCGCGCGGTAGGCCGGAACCCTAGAAATTCACACTTTAGTCGTTATCAACTGTCATGAAATTTGAAAAAGTCATTTATACTATAATGTAAAAGTTACTTGATTAATTTTTTTACAGTTTTATAAGATAAATTTATATTTTATAAAGCTCCCTTTCCCTTCTTTATAAGGCATATGACTTATTAAACTTTTAAGATAAAAAAAAACATGCTGAAATACGCAAGAATGACGATATATAAATAATTAGAAGGATAACTTATCAAATACTGAACCTCATATATGAATAAAATAAAGCAATATATATATATATATAATACTCTCATTTATATATATATATATATATATATATATATATATATATATATATATATATATATGGGGGAAAGTACTATTTACTTTTTTTCAACAAATACCTTTTTTGCATAAAATATTTTGTATTGCATTAAAAATAAAAATAAATAAATAAACGTTTTAAATAAATAATATAAGCCCTAAAATATCCAGAAAGCATTTAAAAAGAGTACAGCCGACTGGAATCGTGGTGGACAGGTTTTTCTTTTTGGCCCAGCATGGGGAAAAGCACAGAGATTTTGTGACCCCACGCCCCTACCCCCTTACGCCATGCGTGTGAAACCGTGAAACACGGGGTTACAAGAAATCAACAAAGTACATTCTCGCCAATACCTAAGTTTGGCATGCTATGAAAGCTTTACTTATAATTTTTTTTCACACTTAATTTCTAAATTCTTTTAATTATTTCACTCAAATAACCCGAACATGAAATATAAACTTTATTTCAGACCTTAACAGTTGAAAAGTATCTTAGTTTTTTTCCCCAAGCTAATCATACGATACGAACTATTTAACAGCTGCGGATAGCAATGCTGATAGCGCTTACTGTCAGTGTTGTTTTGTTAGTTGTTTATTATGTTTGGATATGATGAGATGAGAGTATTGAGAGTTTGAGGTAAAGGAAGACTTCCAGTTTCCTGGCTTTCGTGTTCGGATTGAAAAGTAAAGAGACAAGAAAAAATATTTTTCACTAAGACTAATTGGATTAAGACGATTGTTAAATGAATAATTAAGTTCTTTAACATTGTTTTAATCTTTTTGGTTAGCCCTATATAACTTGGTAACAACGGTAAGCTCCAACAACAGTAAGTGAAATATTTATCTAACTATTGCATTAAACATTATTTTGTTTTTCTTTATAAGGTACATGGGGTTAAACAATTTCTTTCTTTATTTATTTATTGTACATTGTGCTAGCTCCAATTTTCAACGTTTATTGTATTACATTTTTTAGTTATAGATAGTTTCTTGTATCTGTTTTTAAGGATCTTTATTTTCAGATTTTTTTTAAAATTTTGAAATTTATTTAGATCATAAAAATAAGGAATAAAACAGTGCTGTTTATACTGACATTAATCTCACTTAAGAAAAGACTCAAATTGTATCTGCATTCAATATATGTGCATTTTAATCGGAAAATATCTGCATAAAAAATATCAAGCTTTTTGACTTAGAAAAAATAGGAGGTTTTTCAATTTTGGAAACTTAGCAAGTCTGTATTCAACAGGGGAAAAATTGTTACAAAAAGCTATTTTCTTCTTTAGAAAGAAGATTATACAATGAAATATAAAAGTACATAAATATGAAAATAGATCTTTGCTTGAAGTTTATATTTCTTAACAAATAGTGTACATTTTTTTTTTTTCGTGGGTAAGAGGAACTGCTCATAAAATAAAAGTTCAGTAATATAAAATAAAATATTTACACGAAATAAGTGATTTTCTCATAATAAACATGGGTTTATTAATAATTAATTCTATAATTAGTTCTCTACTGCAACAATCAACCCATTAAAAGTAATGATTATTATTATTATTATTAAATGAATGACTACACCACTGGGACTAATTTTGTTAAAAATACTTAGTAAAATCAAAAAATATTTGTATGCTTTCAGGAAAATGGATGATGAAATTAAAAAGGAAAGCTTTTTGTGAAATTAACCGAAATTAGTTGGTGATTCAACAAATATTGGTTAATTCTTCAAATAATACGCTTAGTTTCAGAAAAAGCTTTTAATTTAATCAAACATTTTTAAAAAACAAATAATTTTATTGATTTAGCTAAGTATTTTTAACAAAATTACTCCCAGTGGTGGAAAATTATTTATATATTAATAATAATTATTATTACTGTAATGGGCTGTTACTGTCCTAGAGAACTAATTATGAAACTAATTGCGGTATTTTGTAAATATGTAAGGTGCTGGCCGGTTTTCGATATTTTGTCGTTGCCGATACCGCACCAAAAACGTTATGGCTTTGGTTCAAAGATGGCATAGGGCTGGGCCGACACCGTTGTCGTTTTTGCCGACACCTATCCAAAACCACCCCATCCTTTCGGCCCGACACACGCCCAGGCGGACGTAAATTTGTCGTTTTCGGCACCGGCTGAGCGATATCGCCCCGGCACATTCTGCGTCGGCATGCCGATGTCGGCCCAAAACTTATCCGATAGGGCTGTGTTTGCTGGGATATCAGTTTTTGACAAATATTTTTGGTAGCAATTCGCTAAAAATTAAAAAATATTCCCTGCCTTCTTTCAGGCTATAAATTCCTCTTATATACCTGCTCTTCCACATTATATTTTATTTATTATTATATTTTTTTTGTCTTTAGTCTTAATGTTGGTTAGTTAAACCAAAAAAACAAAAACAAATATGGAAAGAGAAAAACATTTAACGCCGTTTTTCAGCACCACCAGAGCCTGATTATAACCAACAAGGGCCCCAGGAATTGATGAATTTGAGGGGGGGGGATCTATGAAATGTGTTTTATTTTTCATAAAATTTTGATATAAAGAAGGATGTTTCAGAACAAGATTTGAAATTGGGGGGCCCTGGGCAAAGTCCCGATTTGCCCGTGCGATAATAAGGACCTGAGTACCACAAAAAATTACATAAAAATCAATGTCTTTTCAGTATCAGTATCATTTTTCAGTACTACAAAAAATTTCATAAAAAAGCATAAAGGAAAAAAAATTTTAATTCAATAAATACACGCATATTCAGTGATTGACTCTTTTGCAAGCTTTCACATATCAGAAAAAATATAATATTTCTTTAATTTTGAAAAATTTAGTATTTAAAAAAAAACAGACTTTGAATTGAAAATATTTGTTTTTGTATAAGTTTTGCAGACTTATGCCAAAAATATCTATACATTTGTGTATCTCTTATATATTATAAAATCCCCTCCCCCATCCTAATTAAATTAATAAACAGAAAAATATTATTCATAAAACTGTTATTATTTTTTTAAAAACGGGCAATTTCAAAGTATTATACTGCTGTTTCAATTTGATTATTGGGCCGTATTTTAAAGTGTTCATATTAGCATTATACTACTACTAACATGTACAAAAGGTTTTCTATTTACATAGTGTTACTTTTTATGTTATACATTTATAAGGGGCCATATTAAAGAAATATTATGGTGATGCTGTATTGATGCTGTTTGGAGCTTTAAATAACGTTGGATTTTCCTTCCCGAGCGATACATTTCTTTTTCTGGCTTCTGGATATCCACTGTCACATCCAGGTGCAAAGCAGTGACTCGCTCGACCCATATTCTATCAAAATAATTTATTTTATAAAAAAAAAATATAGCTCGTTCACAATCAAAACAACGCTAAATCCCTATTGAAGCGGTGCGCTGCGCCTCCTGCCGGTGAAAATGGATCCTGGTCCGTTTTCCCACCTGATCGCCCATTCCCGATGAGTCTCCTTAGAGCTTCATGCTTCCCACGTTGTTGATGTTTGGGAATTCCTGTTCCTCCCGCACGCCAAGAATAACGATTAGTACGCATGCGCGAGTTGAATGTTGTAAACATAATATCATTTCTGTGATATTCCCAGATATTCACCAATGATGTAAACAGAATATCATTTCTGCGATATTCCCTGATATTCACCAATGTTTAAAATAGTACATTGAAATGAGTATATCGCTAAAAAATTGGACTAAATGAAAAAAACAAACATTAGGATGTTATTTCTGAATGATAAGGTTATAAAATAATTCAAGAAATTCTCTTAAATGTTTTTAAAAAGGATTACTTTTATTAATATCTGCCAATATCGGCAGATGTCGTAAATTCAATGTATGACATTCAGAGACTTTCAAAATATTGCCCGATATCGGTGGACATTCGTCAATATCTTTGTGCTACCTGGGTCACGCGCTTCTTTCCCCCCTGGGTGACCATGAAAAACCCAACACTCTTCGAACAGATTCGCCAGAGGAGCAGACCGATTTCTGCTTGGGGGCCCAAAAAGGGCATGATATTGAATCTGTATTTTTGAACGTGTAAACTATACATAGTAATTTGTAAATAAATTGTATATAATTATATTAGACCTGATTTGGATTATTATTGAAAAATAGAATTTATGCCACATTGAACCGCCACGATAACATAAACTATACGGACTGACTTCCGTCAACATGGTGCACGGCCGACAAAGTGTGCCACGGGCCTTGAATGGATAAGGTGAATATCGAAATCTTATAAATAAAAATGAAATTCTGTTTGTTTGTTTGTTTGTTTGTTTGTTTGTTTATTTGTTTGTGGATTTGAGTTGTATACAAATCCACAAAAATGGACCTATCAGCCTGAAATTTTGCACAGATATGTAAAATAATATAGAATAAATCATAGTCCACTTTAAAATTTTGAAAGTCCACCCGTTCCCGGAATTTAAGAGATTTTTTATGTTCTGCACGCAAAAAGCTTTCCGTAATTGTAACCCCTGTAGTGAAAAAAGTATGAAATAAGGATCGTAGTTGCCATGTGTGGCGATTTTGCCGAATAAGATGTTTTAAATTCTCAAAGTAAAAATAAAAGAATAATAATGATTTTTTTTTTTTAGTTTATATTCGTAAGGTTATATTTTTTTAAATTATAATATCGTGTGCATGGGAAATCGGAGCAGGAATGAAATGTTTTATACGCAAAACAATAAGAATTGAAGATTTCCGAGGCTAATATGTTAAAATTTTTTAGTTTGGCGAAAAAATAAAATGGCTCAAATGCCGAGAAAGTGAGTTCTAGCGGTTTGCACAGTTTCCGGCTAGGCGCAATTTACTGAGAGCTTAAACGGATTTTTGAAAACAAGTGCAAAGGTTTTATTAGAATACAGCGCTAAATTTTAATGATCCGTGCGAAAATAATGCAGTTATTAAGGGATTTCAAGCGATCTATCTTCAGCATTCTCGCGATTTTGAGGAGGATTCTAACGCTTGGCGCTATTTATCGTAATTTAATCGTCTGCTATTTGGGTTATGAACACACCTGCGTAGAAGTTTTTGAAATGTTCATTCAGTTGGAATTGTGCGTTTTTCTGAGCAGCTTTTCTGCATCTAATGTATTACATCCAGAAAAAAGGATGTTAGAAATATCAATTTTAATTTTGTTTAATCACACTCATGAATAATGATACACTTTCCAACTTAATGAAAGAAGGAACGAAAATAGGGAAGACCCATGGATTATAACTCTTTTTATATATAGCACTTTAGTGCGTATTTAAAAATCTGAAAGTGTGTCAGATTTTCTATGATTCTAGCGCTTGGCGCAATTTAATGAGAGGGTATTTTTAAAAACAAGCGTAGGTTATCTTATAAATAAAAATGAAATTTTGTTTGTCAATTTGTTGATTTGGGTAGTATACAATTCCACAAAAATGGACCTGTCAGCCTGAAATTTTACACAGATATGTAAAATAATATAGAATAAATGATAGTCCACTTTAAAACTTTGAAACTCCACTTTATTTCCGTTCCCGGAATTTAAGAGATTTTTTATGTTCTCCACGCAGAAAGCTTTACGTAATATTAACCCCTGTAGTGAAAAAAGTGTGTGAAATAAGCATCTTGGTTGCCATGTGTGGCGATTTTGCCGAATAAAATGTTTTAAATTCTTAAAGTAAAAATAAAAGAATAATAATGATTTTTTTTTTGTTAGTTTATATTCGTAAGGTTATTTTTTTTTAAATTATAATATCGTGTGCATGGGAAATCAGAGCAGGAATGTAATGCTTTACACGCAAAACAATAAGAATTGAAGATTTCCGAGGCTAATAGGTAAATTATTTTAGTTTGGCGAAAAAATAAAATGGCTCAAATGCCGATTTTGTGAAAGTGAGTTCTAGCGGTTTGCACAGATTTCGGCTTGGCGCAATTTATTGAGAGCTTAAGGAAATAGATTTTTGAAAACAAGTGCAAAGGTTTTATTAGAATACAGCGTTAAATTTTAATGATCCGTGAAGAAATAATGCAGTTATTAAGGGATTTCAATTGATCTATCTCCAGAATTCTCGCCAAATGAGTACATTGATCTAAGTTGGGGGAATTCCGCCAAATTTCAGAAAATTGAAATCTTCTCATTTAGTACATCGGAGTAATGATGAATAAAACACGTTATAGTTGATAATTTTAAAAAATTCGGCTGTATTAAGGGATTCAACTTTTCAAATAAAGGCTTGCTTTACTTTTTCGCGGTCGAACCATTTCCCATATATTATTGCTGCTAAGTCAATGCTTCGAATGATTTCCTGAAAAAACGCTTGCAAAATGGCGTATGTTGGCACTTTGGCGAGGCTTAGATTTGAAACTGGATTATATTTGAGACTGGGATATATAATGACACTGGTTATAGATAAAAATGAATGTTGGTATGAGTGTATGAGGTTGAAAAACTCCAGCACCGTTGAGCACCGTTGCACCATGAAATTTGGTTCACCTAAGCCTTTTATCATGGAGAAGCTTTTTATGCTATCCGTTTTCCTCTAACTTGCCACAAGGTGGCGCAGCAGAACGTCGAATTCTATTCCGTTTAGCCGTTTGCTATGCGAATATCGTCCAACCGATTTCGATGAAATTTGGTACACGCGAATATTAGAACACGGAGAATATTTTTCACTATCCATTTTGCTGTAACTTGCCGCTAAATGGCGCTGAAAAGCATCAACTTCTATACCGTTCGACTGATCTGCATAAAATTTTTTATACTTACACATTTGAGCACGAAGAATATATTCTAACTGCGTTCCTTTTGATGTTACTCACCACTAGATGACACTGCAATGCATTATTATTTTAACTCGCCACTAGATGACGCTGCAGCAGGCCAAATTCTTGACCATTCAAACGGTCGCTATGAAAATCAGTATACATAGCTATTTGAACAATGAGAATATTTTGGCGTTATCCATTTTGCTATAACTTGCCACTTGACGGCGCTGTAGCAAATCATTACTTTAATTAACTACTAGATGGCCCTGCAGTGTATCACTTCTTGACTGTGGAAATGATCGTTATGAAAATAGGTATACATAGATAGTTGAACACGGTCGCTATGAAAATCAGTATACATAGCTATTTGAACAATGAGAATATTTTGGCGTTATCCATTTTGCTATAACTCGCCACTTGACGGCGCTGTAGCAAATCATTACTTTATTGAACCACTGGATGGCCCTGCAGTGTATCACTTCTTGACTGTGCAAATGATCGCTATGAAAATAGGTATACATAGATATTTGAACACGGGGAAGAGTTTGGCGCTATCCATTTTCTTATAACTTGCCACTAAATGTCGCGTCAACACATGAACTTCAGGACTGTCCAGCCGATAGTCATGAAAATTCGTATACATCGATATCTGAATGCGAAAAATATTTTCGCAGTATCCGTTTTGCTAAAACTCGCCACTAGATTGCGCTACGCCGCA